>DVZL01004267.1:0-13088 GCA_018236625.1 Lasaia peninsularis | reverse complement strand
CCAACAAGATCATTGGTTGTAGAGTGCTGTGCAGCAACTCGCTCGAGCAGGAATCCACTATCCTACCCGTTCCTATTCATTGGCTATAACGACATTGTTGTGTGCCAGTTCGGAGGGCAGGGTAGCTGGTAGATATGAAATAATGAGTAATTTCTTGTGCCTCCCTCAGTCCCCTCTGTCGTCATACCCTCACCTCCCTGTACCTGTAGGTACCCATTAAACTGACTATCTATAGTGTTATATATTTTCTTAAGCTTAAATAAAGTCAGATTTGATTTTTCTATATTTTCAGATATAGATTTGACAAATATAGCTGATCCCGAGACCAAATTTAATGAAGTTACTTTCGATGTATCAAAATTGGTTTCAGTCAGTGCATATTTAAAAAATGTTCATCATATTTATGTACCAGACAAACACATGTCATCATTAAGTCTACAGACGTAAGTTGTTTTTAAATAAAAACTAATTTCGGTGGTGGACTTTCACCTAACTCTGCCTAAACTTTTGTGGAAATCCCCAAAAGGTTAGGCAATATGGGCGTTACGATGTTTGTTTTTAATTCTATATTCAGCTATTCTGGGCGCAGTTTTAGTTGTGATTTTAAATAAGTATATATAAAAGCGCCCTCTAGTGGTCGTTATTGGCTTTATCTTAGCCAATTATAGTTACATAGTGTATTTGTGTCTATTATACATATAGTTCTCTATTTAGTCTTATTCATTTACAATAGATGGGAGTAGTTATCAATTTAAAAAATGCTTTGAATACCGTTCATGTGTTGAAATTTAATAACGACATCCAACTTAAAACAATGTGTGGGGTTCAATTACTTATATATTAAATGCAGGAAGTCGGCATTTCATTAACTGTTTATGTACAAATAAATATATTACCAATTAGAGACATTATAGTTATATTTGGATACTTAAAAGATAATGTATTTTCAATATTCTAGCGTAGAGGAATTGCAAAATTATTTGGTGACACCGAAATTTGAAGAAATTAAAGGTTTAAAATCATTCTATCGCCGTGTAGATCCTGACGAACTTACAGCGACGAGCGAAATGACATTTTTACCAACATTAACAAACAACTGTGCCACTGTAAGTAATAATATACGAAACAAGGCTATACATATACAAAAAAAACTTTTTAGTCGTCCTAATTTTGATGACGTTTTACGTTAAAACATCATATATTTTAGTAAAATCGCGTAACACGCGGAAAGTTAACAACTTAGCGTGAGGCTCAGGTTCAATTTCCTACCCCCACGGGACGGAGCATTTGTTAAAATGTCGTTTGTTATAACATGATGTCGATATTACAAGGTCTGTAGGCTTATTAAATTTCTTTTGGTATTTATTTTAGAAGTATACGTATTAGTATTGTTGGAAAATATCCATAACACAAGCGTATAATTATGGGGTTAGATCAATTTGTGTGGTAAATGAATTCCACGTAATTTTTCACTTTATGGTATATTAGGTATATATTAATTGTTCATTGTTTTAGCGTGATGATGAATTTGATGCAACTCAAAAGTACATATGCATTGTACCAGGAGTAGAAGGACTACATTCAAGATTTGAAACATTATGTGAAGGGTTAAAACTGCCTGCCATAGTACTGCAACCTGGACTTGATAATCCCCATGAGAGTATAACAGACATAGCGGAGAGATATGCAAAAATTCTTCTGACTAAAACTGAGCTGAAAGATGAGTTCTATCTTGTGGCCTATGAGAGTGGAGTCATGATAGCTCTTGAAATGGCAGCAATATTGGAGAGTAAAGGTACAATTAATGTATTGGTAAATTCCTGATCTAGAATAAAAATCTATAGTAGAATAATCTTTATAATCCTCTTGTGCAAAATATCCAAAGTCAGCAAATTGCATGGTTGTGTAATAGGCCGTACTCATGGAATCACTTTCGCAAGGTAATCAGTAGTTATCAAAAACACCACTGGAGTATTGTAGCTTTAAAGTTTGAACATAATTCTCGGATGATTAACATCGGCTCTAGCCTTGCAGCCATTATTCAATCTGGCCGAGCGATAGTACTCCTTCCTTGGCATGGATGTTGTTCAGCCGAATCTCTTATTGCAACTGTGTCAAAGACGGCAAATAACGCTAATATTGACACAAAAATGCAAAGAATCTTTAGATTGATTTCTTTTCGTTTGATTAATCCACATAGATTTTTTCATTTCATTTGCAGTTCAATGAGTTTGAATTCTAAAATCATGACTAAATACTAATTTTCAAACAGTTAAGAGAACGCATTTAAATTCTAATTTTACTGTATTCTCTAAAACCAGCCAGTGAGTAAATTAGAATAAAAAGTCTATATACTAACGCCTACCTAACTTTTCAAATTAAACTTAGAATTATTGATTAATATTAAAACATATTTTTTGGATTATTGCCCGTTGCTTAAACTTTTCTGATGTGTTTATTATAGAGTTCCTTATTTACGAACCGTGTAATCCTAGTTTGTAGTAGGTGTAGGGTTTAATGTATATTGTTTTTAGGTCTCACTGGAACTATATTTTGTATTGGGGGATCACCTGCCGAAGTCAAAGCTTATTTTGAAGATAATTTGGCTGAGTTTGATGCAGACGATGTTTTAAAGTTGGCAGTAGCAAAATATGTTCACTCGTTAATGAAAAATGAAAACACCGAAAACTCGGAATTTAAATTAGAAAACTCATGGACATGGGAAGAAATAATTGTGAAATGTTTGCAAGACTTACGCGGGCACATATTATATTCAAATCAATATGCAAAAAAAATAATTGAAGCAACTTACGCCAGAATCGTACAAGTACGACAATATAAACCTCAAGTCTGTACGTTAACTTCTAATATAGTATATTTGACTCCTAAATATTCATTTAATAAAACAAATCTAAGCTTTAATTTATTCCAACATTCCAAAAATGTAGTCGTCACGTATGATCTTGAAACTCCTTTGACATCAGCTGCGGACGATCCACGTTGCGCCGCTATAATCAATCGTCATCTGGACACAAATGTAATCGATGCTTTTAGGAAACAAAACCTTTGTGAGACGTATTTGGAAAATAAGTATTTGTTTTTGACTAAAAGCCAAAATTAAGTATACATTTGGCCGACGCCAATGAATAAACGTTTTTACTCTCGTCAACTGTTTTTCATTTCTACCCAAGAAATTGTGTTTTCTAAGCCAAACGTTCATCAATTTTCGGCATAATTATGTCTAAGACATATACATTTCTATTTTCTAAGTTCTCGCTGCGGCGCCGAAGCAAGTTTTACAAGGCTTGATCCTAATCTTACGTGTTGTTCATAGAGGTTCGCTACATATTTACCAAGTAGGTAAGTATTATTAGCGCTATTAATTTTGCAAAATCATTTTATTTTCATTTTACAAGTTCATTATAATTTAAAAAAAAACGTGCAAAAAATCTCGTTTATTGTGTGGATGTGCCCTTTATACGAGTATATTCATTTTATTATGTTTTAGTATTTGTAACTGTAGCGACAACAGAAATACATCATTTCTGAAAATTTCAACTTTATAGCTACATTTTAAATTAGAAACAAATGTATTTTTTCACATATAACTTATAATTGAAAAATATTTTTTAAATAGCTAACCGGTTTCGACTTTTACAACACCATCAGGGCTAAAACTAACTTAAGTTTTAGCCCTGATGATTAAAATATGAATATGTGGAAGTTTCACCAAGCGCCAACGTCGAAGAATATAGAATATAACTTTATAGGATCTATTACCCACTCATCTGGATGAATTTAAATAAATATTGAAATACCTGCGATATTTTCGCCATTCACCCGAAGAGTAGATGGTATGCCCTATTCATCCGCGTATTTTAAAAATCATTGGTAATATACAAACTGTTGGAGGGTTGACAAATAAAAATAAAACGAAAATAATATTTTAATTGTGTCAATAAATATTTATTCATTCTTTGTAAAACTTTAACATATATACATAACATAAACAGTAACATATATATTATATACTTAAATAAAACACAAGTAAAACAATGCCAAAAATATACTTTAGAACATTATTATTTAACGTCCTTCATATAAATAAGTTTGATACAAACAGATGTAGATATTCAAATATTTGTTAATTCTTTCTTAAACTTTAACAGTAATATATAAATTAAAACACAAGTATACAATGCTACAAAAATCACATTAAGTATTATCTAAATTATTACCTTTCCTTTATAGGTTTGATTCATACAGATTTTTTTTATGTTAGGTATAGTGAGGCAACAAGCAGACGGATTTCCTGATGATAAGAAATACCGTCGCCTATAGACACCAAAGGTGGGTTACGAAGTCGACTCTGATATCGCCTGATATAAAAACCGGATAAGGGTTGGACGAAGAAGAAGTTAGATATAATGATAATAATAATAGTAAATTCCCTTCTGTTTTACTACATATTCTTTGAAAGAAATAATATATTTTGCACAAACAAAATTGTCAATAAAAAATGCTATAAAGCTAAACTTATGTCAAAGACTGTTAAAAACACAGAAATGCCAATGAGTTTTCGCAGGAAAACAACCCGTAATAAAAAATGAGATTCACTTAGAGTGGTCATAAAACTGTTAACTTGACCAGACCTCGAACAGACGATGTTTGTTTTTATGAACTACCCAAGCAGGGCAGTTCCCTGGCTGAAACTATTTACACCCAATACAAAAGAACAAGCAATTTAAACAGAGTTTAATGTTACAGACCGAAACTAGGTATATGGATGTATTAGCCACTAGTTATTACACTTCGCCAGTGTATTACAGTAAATTTATCTCTCTCATGGGATCCTTTTGAGTCTAGCTTACGTATCTTAGATATTTACAAAGTAAATGTCCTTCTCCAAGTTCTAATTTATTTCTGGGCTAATAATTTTTGAAATTTGTCCAGCCGTTTAGAAGTTTAAAACGGAATATTGTGAATAAGAATTATCTTTAAAACATGCTATTTTGCTTAAAATTAATAAGACACACAAATACATTTATGATGCTGACCTTTTTTTGGTTATATTTTGTGAAAAATGTTCTACGAAAACTGGCAGGAAATTTAAAAAAAATGTTTTTAAAGTTGGCACGTTAACTGTTCGTAAACCGCAAATTTTTTAATTCAACTAAGAAAATTGATAATTATGTTTATTAATTTATCTTAAACGAAGTCACGGCAACTTGTATTAAAAAATCGAATTTGTATTCGAAGCTCAATATAATTCATTAACCAACCATTTTTCACGAATACCAAAATCGCCAAATAATTACCTTTTTTATGGGAACCCGCTTTCAATATTTATTTTATTATGTTTTAAGCAAATATTGGTTGTTATAGTGGCATTATTTATAAAAAACGGACAGCAGTACTTTACTTGGGTCAACAGGTTTTTTTTTTACCATTTGGATACGCAATCCTAAAAAACCATCAATTCACTTGTTTCTAACTGACTAGCATAAAAAGCGCCACCTACATTTTATAGTGGCACAAAAGAGGCACTTAATTATGTTCTATTCTTACATAATAGTAACAGTGAAATGTCTGTAATAAAAGCGACGTTAATGAGGGCTACATTCGTCTGGTTAATTAATATCTTGAAAAATAACGCAATCTCAGAAGATGGAGACAGCTTAATTGTCTGTCACATATAAACAGCCGGGACTGCTCTAGTTTTATTGATGACTATCTTGAAACTTGAAACTGCTTTGGCGCTTCTGAAGAAGTTATCTATGTAATCGTCGAAAATATTATTGTACAATATATTAATTTAAGGAAAACGACGTGTCTCTGGTATTTAGTAAACGTCATCATCGAGTAGAAACTATAATTAAATAGGCGTTTGATAACAGCGCCATCTATTTTTCTTACCATTTGAATTTTAACTCATATAAGTATGAATGGCGATGTATTTCAATCTATACGAATAAATAAAAATTGGAGTGTCCGTCTGTCTGTTTGTATCCGCTAATCTCTGAAACAACTGGACCGATTTGGACGGGACTTTCACTGGCAGGCAGCTAATGTAGTAAGGAACGGCTTAGGCTATTTTTTTAATGTTTATTTTAGAAATGTATAAAATAAATAAATAAATTAAAAACATGGATGAAGGTTTTTAAACAATGTCATATTGTAACGTTTATTAATAGAACAGCGTTTGTGGAGTAACGTTCGCAGACCATATTCGTAATAGCGAGATCAGAGAAAGAGTAGGATAGAATAGGATAATAGTATAGAATATAATAAAATAACTCTTTATAGTAAGAGACAAATATACAAAATAAAACTTACAGACTAAATGATACACAAAGGTGGCCTATCGCCAAGTCAGGGATCTCTTCCAGACAACCTTATGACATGGAACAAAAGTCAACAAAATATTATGCAAAGGTGCTCTAAACATAAACATAAAAACACGATATTGGAATATTCAATATAAAGCGCGATTACGAGTGCTTGTTAACAAAATAAAAGATAAAAATGGGATAGAAAGAAAAGTGTCAGTGTTAAAATGAGTAAGGGCATGCTCCGATGGTTCGGTCATGTGGAAAGATTGAAAGATGAAATATTGACAAAGCAGATATACAATGTGAATGTGGACGGATGAACGTATGTAGGTATTCGAGGGTGGTGTCAAGAGTCTCCGAAACGGTATTTGAAGAGAGTAATGAAGGTGGTGGAAGCTAGATAAGTATGTAGAAATATCCTGACAAATAAGTAGAATGATATATTGTATACTATCTATCCTTGGCACTTGGTGAAACTTCATTTTATGTGATTAAATTTTAATAATATATATTTATTTATTTATTTTTATTTATTTATTTTATATAATAGCCGACCGGTTTCGCTTTATTACAGCATCTTCAGGGCTATGTTATTAAATACTAATAATTTGATGTTTTAAATAACCTTAATTTTTTTTTTACAATAAGGACGGTACTTTTGAAAAACTATTGAAGGTAAACAAACCGGATGTTGAAAATAAATAAATTTAGTGAAATAGTGCAAGTGTTTATTAAAATTTAATCACATAAGTAGAATGATCCTTGGCCCCCGATACTCTTGCACACTATTGCATACCCTGAAGTTAACTTGCGTGAAGGTATTTATTTTATTAGTAGAGTATGGACTGACTGCTTCAATATGTATTTAAAGCTACATTAAAGACAAGTGATAAACGATGTTAGCTTAATGGTGCTGATAACAGCGTCCCTAGTTCCGGACCTAATATATTAGCAGACCTATTTTAAGTACAGATCATCACTCAGTCATTCAACTATGGGCGCTTTACATATACTCTGTCTAGCATAAACATACATTTTAAATACCACCCTTGGATAATACACGAGCTATTGAATGTCAATCCAGGTCTCTCCTGGTAGGTACCTAAAGCCTTCCACTTTCGAATTGTTTATTTGTTTTGTCATTGTTTGATAACAGTCAATGAATGTCGTGTTACCTTATAGCTGAACTAATTTTAGCTTGATGAACGTAATACTATAATACAAAATAAATATTAATATAGATACATAAAAAGACACAAAAGGAGAATAAAAATTAAAAAAAAATAAAAACTCTCGAGACATAGACAATAGTTTAGATCATAGACTACTACTTTTGATACTGAAATTTTTAACCTATGTAATGACATAAACAATCATTTACGCTTTCAACCTTTTTGATTAAATTAAAAAAAAAACAGACATTAGTTTATTCACCATTTTTAAATAGATTATACGAAATATATGTCTGAGATGTTATATGTATGTAGAATATGTTGGTATAATTAAAAACTTTTGTTTTTATAATAACTTTTTAACACATTCAGCAAATAAATAATTTTCAATTTCTTTTTCCTCATACAACCATGATGCACGAAATAATCTAGGAGTGGGACTGTCAAACAGGCACACATAATGTTCATATTTAAATGAGAAACACATGTACTTTTTCTTATATATCTTATTAAAATATGAATATGTCGGAGTTTTATCAAGCGCCAACGATGAATAATATAGAATACATGAAATGTCATACCTAAGTTTAATTAAATTTTAGTATTACCTATTTGGGTTTCCGTAACCAAAGGGTAAAAACAAAACCTTATTACCAAGACTCCTCTGTCTGTCTGTACATCACCAGACTGTATCTCATGAACCGTGATCAAATCGTGAAAACTTCAAATTTCTAGCTATAGTACCTACTCCCGTGAAACAATCGTGATGTTTTTCATCTTATACATATTATACATAATGGTTCGGAACCCTATCCATGTATATGGACACGCGCTTGGCCGGTTTTTTTAAATAATTATTAATGTCTTCCTTCTACCGTATTATATCTGATAATATCGTGGTCGAATACCTAATCTAGGGGACTTAACTAGGTCACCAGTTTTGACACAAAGCGTTTGCATTCTGATCTCAGCATCCAAGATTAAGTTAGATTCGAATTCAAGCCCGGGTTTTCTCAGAATGTTCCTTCATTGTAAGAGAACTCGAGAAATGTACTTAGGTTAGAAAAACTCATTTGTACATGTCGGGTTTGTTTCTATACTATCGATATGGAAGACTAAAGTGCTAACCACTAAACCACTGAAGCTAAGTAAGTAAAAGCTTTTAAATAACAATCGATTTCACTTCGACAGGAAATCATAGGCAGTCCCAACTTATTGATAATTTATTGTTGTGTTAAGAGGGGGTAAACTTTGATCATTTTGTTATCTTAATCTACTTAAATAACTTTCCTTGAAAATAATGCGACGAAGTTCCTTGATTCATGGCTGAAGTTTGTAATTTTTGTTTTGTACATATCTCTTGTATAACGTTAGATTGACGTCATGGTGCATTGGACGTTTGTTGACGACATTGTGAAAATAAGGTAAGATTGACGAGATGGTATAAATAATGTTAGATTGACGACATGATGCAATTAATGTTAAATTGACGACATGATGCAATTAATGTTAGAGAGACGACATTATACATTTAATGTTAGATTGTCGATATGATGCAATTAATGTTAGATTGACAACATGATGTAATGATTGTTAGAGAGACGACGTTATATAATTAATGTTAGATTGACGATATGATGCAATTAATGTTAGATTGACGATATGATGCAATTAATGTTAGATTGACGAGATAGTGCAATGAATGTTTAATTGACGAGATGGTGCAATTAATGTTTGATTGGCGATATGATGCAATAAACTTTATATTGATGACGTCGTAAAAATGTACTAAAATCCCCAACTCAAATCAAACCCAAAATCGTAATAAGTAGCTAAACTTAAAGAAGTCTTAGTCTAAAGAATGAATGATTATAAAATCATTATAATACAAAGGCTAAAAAATAAAAGTTATCTTTTTTTTTACACTCAGAGGGCGCTGTAGAAATTTCACCGAGGGCGCAAGTACACACGCTAAAGTATAAAAAGTAAACATTGGTGGTAGTTCAGCTGCGTACAAACTAGACTTATGATGTTTTGTTTTACAATGAATTTAAAAGAAAGAGACAAAACACGTTAAGTTTTCCCAGACTATATTTACGTTTGATATATATTTTTCTCTCTTGCTTTTATATTTATTTATTTCATTGTATAACACAAGCTTAAAATAAGATTAAGCAATGATTTCAGAATCGGCATCATTATTCTAAAACAGAACTTACAAGGATTTTATCTTTGTGTTTTTCAATGGAAACCTAAACATGGATAACTCCTTTAAAACAAATTATATCGCGGGAAAAACGCGGGAAAGTTTGACAAACAACCGCCGGCCATTTTGTTTTCAAGATATAACTTTTACTGGTTTTCTCCGCTACGCTTGTGGTTAATCTTAAAATGATTTGGGAAGTTTAAAATGACAGTACCTGGATGACCGAGATTTGCTCGGTGTTTTGTTAGTAGATTCTTCACTTTTTTTTTGGAATTTACAATGTTTTTCTTGTTTCTTTAGGGCTTCCAAGAACACTTATTCTCATAAAAAGTTTCTTCTTTTCTAAAAAAAAAAATTAAAGCAACAATCGGACTGAGATTTGAACCCGGTTTTCCTGCATTTTAGGCGCCCGGTTTACCAACTGAGCTATTCTAATTTCATGAACGTCATCGAAATTTAGCTTTGTATTATAACGATACTCTATTTCATGAAAACACGTATAATAAACAAAACCTGAAAATAAAACATAGCTAGATCGATTTATCGCCCCCGAAACTCCCTATATACAAAATTTCAATCAAATCTTTGCAGCCGTTGCTCGTTTAAAGGTATTAGATATAATTACTGTAGTTTATAAGTATAATTACAACACACAATCTGACTTTATCTTGATTAACATGTCATTAAGGAATAAGGGCTGCAGTATAATTAAGCCAATAATAAATTATTATTTTTCACTTTCCTAGTAGTAGAGTAAGAAGTAAAACGACCGAAATTAACATTAGGCCTTTTTGTGATATAATTTTAGTTTACTGCTTTAATTAGATTAATTGTTATAACGCTGATTACTGAAAATAATGATTAATTGATATTGGCTCTTTTAGCACCAGACCACAATTTATTTATTTATATCTATATAAATAAAAGAAAGTTGTGTTTACACTATTCATAGCTCAAGAACGGCTGAACTGATTTGGCTAAAACTGGTAGGCAGCTTACAACTAGGAGACGGACATAATAGTTTTTATCCCCACCAAATTTCAGGGCAACTGGTTCAGCTGTAGAATCTGTACAAACTCTCAAATAGTAAATAAAAAATGTAAAAACCACACTAAAGCGTCAGCCTAACTAGATCCCTAAACAGACGATTTAATATATCTTTATGAACCCTCAAATATTATGGTTTTCTGCTAAAAAATAGGGTTGTCTAATTCGTGTTTGTCCGGGTCCTTTATATAGAATAGACCAACTGCCTACCTACCAGGCAGTTCGTAAAAGGCGAGCATAAGTTAACTGGGTCACTACAAACACTAGTTATAGAGTGTTGTGCAGCAAATCACCCGGGTAGGTATCCACCACCTTACCTATTCCTGCCACCATAATGACATTGTCGTGTTTCGGTCCGGAGGGTGGGGTAGCCGGTAGACATAAGGTCTAACAGCCCGACCACAGGCCAGCGGCGCACCTACAACATCTATGGTGACTATAGGCCACGGTTGTCTCTTACCTCGTAAAAAAAAACTATTTTTAAATTATATCTCGTAAAAAAAACTATTTTTAAATTTAATAATAATTTTTTTTATTACTTGAAGTGAGATGAAATGCATTATCTAATAAATGCCTTTCTAACTAAACAGTTCATAAACGGCAAATGTTTGTTTTTAGGGTTTCGTACCCAGAGTGAAAATTTGAACCGCTCCGCTCCGTCTATCTGTCATCAGGCTGTATCTCATGAACCGTGACAGCTAGACAGTTGAAATTTTCACAGATTATGTATTTCTGTTGCCGCTATTACAACAAAAATAGACTATAATAAATATGTAAAGGGTGCTCCCATATACCAAACGGGATCTATTCATGCGGGAGACTTACTCACTCTTGGCTGGTTTTTCACTAACACCGTGACAAGGACTCAGTGGTAGAGTACTGCAAAGTTTTACACCCTAACTACAGGTTGGCAATGTGTCAATACTATCTTTGGTTATTCAAGACAACGGCAATGTAACCAAAAATCAACTTTTTTTAATTTGTTATTTATTTAAAAATATATACTTGAAAAAATTACAATGGTGGACTTGCTACTCGCACATGGCATTCTTCACAAGTTAGTTTGAGTTACAAAACACATACACACACAGCGAAAGATTAATTAAGTCTATTGTAAATAAATCAAAGTATACATAATATAAACTAATTTTAGCAATAAATAAAAATTACTTATTGACATACTTTACACAATACATACATAAATAAATGATATATACATATACCAAACAAATAATAGGTATACATGTTACATCAATACTTACTTCAAATATAAATCAAGTATGATAATATTATCCTTTTAGATACAGTGAAAATGAACATTTAAGAGAAAACTTTGAAGGACAAATCCTGACACCCTTTGGGAGTGTATTCCAAAGACGAACAGTTTGGGAAATTAAGCATTTTTAAAAGAAATCAGTGCAAAAGAACGACAAAATATTAAAAGTTGAAGAATCGATAAATCGTATTTTATATTTTTGTTTTGAAAAGCCTTCAAAATTAACTTTCAAGGTAATTCACTTTCAAGGTAGCATTTTTTTAATCCAAGTATTAATAATGTATCTGTAACAAAAAAAAAATATTTATTTTTAAATATTGGCAACCCTGATATTACTATTAAAGCCTTGTGTTTACCAACTTACACAGAGCAACGGCCATATTAAGTACCTACTTTATTTTGTAACTTCAGTGTTTAAGTTTAAGTATTTTTTCTAACTGTCTGCAATAGTAATATTTGTAACTTAATATTTAAGCACGAACATTTTGTACGCAAATATCATATTTTGAAGTTAAAGAAACTTTCTATTCTTATTAAGAACTGTAAAAAAACTATGATTTTCTCATGTTATTTAATTTCTTGTTCCGCGTAAATTATATGAACTTTCATATAGCAGACTTACAATTTTTATTGCATAAAAACACACCCTCTTTTTAATGTAGCTGGTTAAGTAGCCTATTTGTTAATCTCGTGTATAAACTATCTTAGTGTAAAGTTTCACAAACATCCTAAGAAAGAGTCATAAACATCCAAACATACATCCTTCCAATCTTACAAACTTTCATTTTAATAATATCAGTAGGATACAATAAAAGTAGCTTATGTCCTTATTACATCAGCTATCTGCTTGTAAAAGTCCTGTCAAAATTGGTTCAGTCTTAATGAAATACATACATCATTTATTCACATACATTTAGTAAAAAACGGTTATTTAAGTATTACAGACACTCCAATTTTATGTAGTCGTATAGATGATAGCGAAAGATCAGGCATCTTTCCCGATGACAACAGACAACTATCATCTCAAAATACCATGAAGTTATTGGTGCGTCGCC
>DVZL01004266.1:0-13090 GCA_018236625.1 Lasaia peninsularis | reverse complement strand
CACCTTTGGTGTCTATAGGCGACGTGTATTTCTTACCATCAGGAAATCCGTCTGCTTGTTTGCCTTCCATTATCATATTATATAAAGATAATATGTATGTATCTAAACTATAACCGGTTATATAACGTTGATACAAGCGAGAGACTAAAAATGAAACCACATATTTTGTATATAATTACCAGGCCACAGAATAAAAATTAGACTAATACAAGCAGTAGTTTAGTCACAGGAGTTGTTTCAAGAAAAACAACAATAATCACTTGATCACATTCTAAGGTTACGGCCGCGGCAGGTCAATACAATTAAGCGTTCACGTTTTTACTTAATATTAAGCTATTTAACTTGTTTAAAAACAGTTTTTTCGAATACTTCTCGTAAACTTTATTTTAGTAGGCACTTTTAGTATATGTCGTTTCATTTTTAGCCCCTCGTACAATGACAAATATATGTAATGTAATACATCGTAACATACAATGATATGTCATTGTATGTTTCAGATAGAAGATATTTGGAGAGAACGATTATTTTCAGCAAGGGGTCGATCGAAAAAGCGAAGAAAAAATTAGACAAGATCTGCACATATAGGACACTTTTACCACATTTGTTTCGACATTCCTTTAGAGAAATTTTCGATAAGAATGATGTTGTGTAAGTATTACAAACATTCTCTACGTTATAGCTAATCTTGCTATGAAAATTGTAACTAAGAAAAAAATATTTTTTAATTATAATAACATTTACTACTTTTATGGTGTGTTAGTTTAATATATAAACATAAGACAAAAATATAAAAAGCCTAGCCGCTTCGACCTTCTCGCGAGACCTCCTCCTATAGTTTAGTATATTATGTACCTTTTAAACATACCTACATATTATTATGTATTTAGTAAAAAGTGGTTATTCGCCTCTGTGGTATAATGGTACGGCTATCACCTGCTAAGACCGTTAGCCGCATAAGGTCCCTGGTTCAATTCCCAGGTCGGGCAACTTTTCTTAAAATGTTTTTCAAATTGTTCTGTGGAATACATTGCCTGAGATTGGAATGTGCCCAAAGTGGCGGTAATCTTGCCACCTATCACATCATGGGCCCCAGCACCTTGGCTAATCGTGGGTGTTCTAGTAGGTAGGTCTACTGGATTTACCAGTCGTAAACATACTGGCACACCTCTGCCTACCCCTTTAGGGATATTTTGCGTAAAGGTACTTTTTTCATATTAGGTATGTTTAGCATTTTGCAGGGTACTTATACCTATATTTTTTATTTTAATTTTACACACAGACAGTCCAATTTTATTTTTTTCTATTATTTTATTTACTAATTACAATTGTTTTTACAGCATTAGTGGACTTTTACCGAAACTTACAAAAGATAATGAAAGAATTTTCATTGTTAGAAACACAGGTCAAAAGTTTGAGCGGAGTTTTCTTTACTATTATCAACTATTTATAGCGGTAAGTGCCTGCGGTTAAATTATTGTGAAACAAAATTTAATCGTCAAAAAATTTAAACTTTTTATTAATCTTAAAAATCAAGTCCTTTAAATGATGTTTTATTTATCAAAGTATGTAGTTAACAAGCTGATGGCAAGAAACAAGTTAATTACGCAATGCGTGACGCGCAGCGGCTGCACGCCGCTATTTGATTTTTTTGAATGTTAGTATTTATTGCTGGAGATTTCATATAGTATTAGGTATTCGATTCAGAAGTTTTTTTTAATGTATCTTCTTTAAGTTTCTAGTACTTTGATAGTTTGGCGCAGACTTAAAATTAATTATACTCGTATCTCTTCTTCTTCCTGACGTTAATTCCTTTTACAACCAGGGGTCCGCCTCGTATATAAATCAAGAACTTAGTAATTGGGGTCAATATAAAAGGTTTGCTATTTATTAGCAGCATTTTTTAATACGATAAGATAGGAAACAAGCACACGGGTCTCCTGATGGTAAGAGACAACCGTGGCCTATAGACACCATAAATGTTGTAGGTGCGCCGCTGCCGTGTGGTCGGGCTCTTGGATCTTATGTTTAAGCCTGTCTTGGTTTTGTTGGAGTACTTAACATATATTCCAAAATTACACTTTCTCCTATATTTATTAAGGACAATATAGAATTCGAATGATAAAATTATTCCTTAGTGTCAACGCGTTCTTAAAAAAGTACCGAAACTATTATTTATAAAAACGACAAAAAAAACGTTGCATAGACTGCTACTACTTCATTTTAATTATGTATATTAGTAAACACTTAACTAATTTTAAGAATAGTACACCGAGCGTCTATTTTGTTGTTTTTACCGTGACCTAAATATGGGCAACGACATCTATTGAACAAGTTCAGTCGTGAGCACCTTTACTTATTTTATTATTTATTTTAATATTTTTATTATAGCCACAATAGAAATACACAGCTATCACAGTAGCCTGATGACATACAGACAGCTAAGTCTTGGTAGGATTCTGTTTTCACTCTTGGGGTACGGAATCCTAAAAATTGGAGGAATTGAGAACCTTTTTTTTAAATTTGCCTATAAATTTAAATGAAAAATTGTGTACCTACTTGTGTTTTTCAGTTTGCGGAATATGTCTACGCCCATGACTACATCTCCAGGATCATTGCAGTATTTGACTATAGGCAAGCTAATATTAAACAGACCATACTGCATGCGAACCTCTCAGATTTACAGCAGACTATGACAGTGCTAACAGTAAGTTTCGTAGTACTACATATGGTCCGGGTACCGTTGTAGAATAGGCCAACTGCCTTCCACCCAGGCAACTCGTAAGAGGCGAGCACAGGGTCTATTGTCACTAAAACCGTGGCATTGACTAGGTGGAAGAGTCTTGCAACGACTCGCCCGGATTGGTACCACCGCCTTACCTATTCCTGCAACAATAGCGTCAGTCTAGTGCAGTGATAGCCGGTAAAATTACTCACGCAAGAGGCTTACCACCCCAGTCCCAGGTTGGCGACGCACAATTTCCGCCTTTGGTTTCTATTGGCGAAGTGTATTTCTTATC
This sequence comes from Lasaia peninsularis, assembly GCA_018236625.1. Lineage (NCBI taxonomy): Eukaryota > Metazoa > Arthropoda > Insecta > Lepidoptera > Riodinidae > Lasaia > Lasaia peninsularis. The sequence continues at coordinate 10,073 of DVZL01004266.1, read as the reverse complement.
ATCATGGAATTCGTCTGCTTGTTTGCCTTCCAATATCATAAAAAAATCACTACATACTATAAAACAAAGTCGCTTTCTCTATCAATAAAAATTTAAATAGATATATACTTAAATAAATTAACGGCGGTGCCATAACAGTACGTTTGCATTGGTTATTTTTTTCTTATTATTTAATACTGTATTGTTCAAAAGCCTACATCAGAACTGAATGCTATAAATAAAAACAAAAATAATAATCAATCATATGAAAATAATGAAGGACTGACGAAACCTAGGTATACAATAAGGATATGGATGGCTGATAAGACCTAGAGCCATTGTGGGCACATTCTTGACATTGTAGACATAGTTTAACAAATAGCTCGTGTGTTATCGGAGGGTGGAGTCAAGAGTCTGGGAAACCAGCGTATTTGAATGAAGAGAAAAGAATGTGGAGCAAGCTACTCTAGGTAATAGGAATCGTGGAACTCTCTGCTTACTACGCAAAGAACCGGGTGTGAAAATATTTAGGTGTATAATGATAAAAAAAAAACATTTAAGCTTTCATATTAAAAAATTGAATTTTATTTTAAAATTTAATTATGTTATTTAATTTTGAATTCAAGGAAGGTTATGGATTAAGGGTGAAGGGTATGCATTTTGTGACATCCTCGGATTTCGTCAACATGATGATTGGGATCATAAAACCGGTGATGAGTGAAAAAATTGGAAACCGGATATATGTGCACAAAAATATAGAAGAAGTATACGAACATGTTCCGAAAGAATTATTACCAGTAGAATACGGTGGAACAGTGGTACCTTTAAATGATATATACGGTAAGTTACTATTGTCAATAATAACCAAAGTAATGGTATTTCGAATAGATGAAATCAGGACAGATGTAAGAGTCATGGCTGATGATGTAGTGCTGGAAAAAGTGAATAAATTGCATCTTGGTGGTGTTTTTAGTATGGATTAAAGGTAAGTACACCGAAGACGTAGAAAAGAGAGTGATTAATGGGAATAGATTGAATGGGACATTGAGGACTTCAAGGCTTCACTCGCTTTGCATAATTCAGTGCTTATCCCAACGTTAAATACTTTTTGGGAGTGAGAGTTGGGTATGTCAGAAGCAGCATGAATGTAGGATAAATGCGTGCACTCAGCAATATTTGTAGAGTAGCGATCGCAGACCATGTTGGTAGTGTGATCGAAGAAAAAGTGAAAATAAATTTGATTTAAAGAAAGCGTCGGTGTAAAAATGAAAAAGGGCATGCTCCCATAGTTCGGTCATGTAGAAAGAATGAAAGTTGAAAGATAAAACAAATATACAATGCGAAAGTGGATGTACATAGGTACCAGGGGACACCGGTTATCGTATCGTATCGGTATCGGTTTATATTCCCCGACCAAATAATACGGGTATTATCTGAGAGTGGTGTAAAGTCTCCGAAACCAGCGTGTTTGTATGAAGTGATTAATGAACGTGGAGGAAGCTAGGCAAGTGTGCAGGAATCGTGACACTTGGCTCTCGGAGCTCTCTGCCTATTCTGCAAGGGACTTGGCTTAAAGATATGTAGGTATGTATGTGTGTATCAATAATAATCATCTATACAAAATAACTGCTTTTTACTAAATGTTTATGTATGTTTAATCCCACTCCGATCTCCCGCTTTCACCATCCAGTCACTACCAGCTACCCTTTTGCAAAACTGCAAATGCTGCTTTCTTATTATTTCTTTTCTGAATACAGAAAATATGTGTAAAGCCATAACTTCTGAGGATTTCGACGAATATTACAATGAAATGGCAAAAGCGTGCACAAAAGAAGAATTACGACAAAAGGATCAGTTTAATGAAGAGTATTTAGGAGTGGCGGGAACATTCCGCTCACTATGCGTTGATTAATTGTTTTATTAATTTTTTTTTTCAATCCTTGTTTTCCTTTTATAGCTTACGTCATCGCTTCCTATTTTCCAGGGACCCGGTACCGTGTCATCAAAATAAAATACCGGGTCGCCATTTTCGTAGAATAAAACAAAAAATATTTTATTCACATAGAAATTACAAACGGTTCTTGTGACGCCTCTTTATAATTCTACAATTTATCACCGGATCGTAACCCCACTCACTTTTTTCTTATTTTATAAAGACATACATTTACATTCTACAAAAGTAAGAGTTTGAAGGAGAAGCAATCAATCCCGAACATTATCATAATGCAGAGCATGTCGAGTCTCCGAATGGTGTGTTTGTATAAATAGAGTAATGAATGTGGAGAAAGCTATACAAGTACTCAGGTATCGTGATACTTTGCACTTGATACTCTCTGCCTACCGCGCAAGAAACCTGGCGTGAACATATGTATGTATATTGGTGGAAACTATAAATGCGTAAGGAATTGAGTGTGTACACTGTACGATAATAAATATACAGTAGACCAAATTAACCAATGCTCATCACGGTGAATGAGATTTTCCATTGTATCCAAAAAAGTATTGAAATAGGCTTTGTTGTTTTACTCAACAAGCCGCAACTGATTAATAAGTTATGGTTTGACTGTGAAGTGCGATTTATGACAGTACAGCGCCATCTTTTACAATTCATATACAAATAAGCGGCACACGAATGATCCCGTACTATGATATGAAAAAAATGGCTAAGAAACACGTTAGTTGTACGGGAACCCTTTTTTAATATTTATTTTATCCTGTTTTTATTGCTATAATTTATCGTTGCTATAGCGGCCCCAGAAATACATCAGCTGTGAAAATGTTAATTTTCTCGTTTTTATGATAATTGAGATACAGAATGGTGACAGACAGACAGACAGACGAATAGCAGAGTCTAATAAGGTTTCGTTTTAACCTTTTATGTACGGAATCCTTAAACCCTTCTTTAGTCAGCTTTACAACAGTAAACCTTAAAAACATTAGTTACCATCAGTAAACCCATGTCCTTAAAAGTTATGATATTTAATAAAAATAAAAAGAGATATTATGCTTTGTACTTAATGAAATATCTTAAAGATATAAACACAACAATGTTTACTTAATACCTATCTGACTTATTAAATGTTATTTTTCAAATGCACATGGTGGGTAGGTAAAAAGTACACATTAATATAAAAATAAGTTAAATATAACCATAATAAATAATTAAAAGTTTTTAATTAAGAATATTTTAATTAAAAACTCCGAAAGAGTTAAGGAGAAAATACACGATAACTTTTTTATCTTAGATTTTACATTAACTCAACACTTAAGTTACATTATCGGTGACCGACAGACAGACGGACAGCGGACTCCTAGTAATAGGATAACTTTTCCCTTTAGGCACAGAATCCTAAAAACTGTCCCAAGTGTGTAAGTGTTGTGTCTAAAATTATATCCAAAAGCATACATGTCCTTTCCCGCTTTATAATAATATGTTCCAGTAAAAATGTGACAACTATAAATTTGAAGGTACTATTTTATATATTATGTTTTAGTCTAGTGTGACTCGATCAAGCAAGACAAAAGGCACTCGATCGGGTAGTGATCTACCGAGTTATCTATTCATAATTGCTAATAGATAACCTCTATGTCTCTAGTGACCTTTTTTTTTGTAGCGGCACATTCAACGATTTCAAAGTTTGGCGGCACACAAAAAAAAAGATAAAAATTATTTACATACTACAACACACTGCATAATTAGTTTATGACAAAAATTAGGCGGCACACTTTTGAAATTTGGCGTCACACAAAAGTGCCGCAGCAGCACAATGGTTGAGAATCACTTACTCTAGTGTAAAAGGGTTAAACTGCAGTTTATCCATTATTTGGATTTTTTTTACGATGTTAACATGTTTTATATAATAATGTTTAAATTTTTTATTATAATATTTAAATTATTTATTTTGGACTGTTGTTATAAACAGTCAAAGATAAATAATTTAAATAGTAGATAGTTCACATTTTAAACCGTTTTTTTTGTCGCTGTGAAAAATTATGGAATTTGAGTTTAACCTCTTTACACTAGAGGTACAGACTTATTTATAACAGAAACATAATAATAGACGGAGAAAAGAATACAAGAACTAAAAAAAAACTAAGTACATTATTTTTTTAGTTCTTGTATTGTATTTTACTCTATATAAAAACTAAAAAAATAAAATGAAAAAATGAGTGTTTACTTTGCTAAGTTAACTCGGTAAGAAATATTTGCTGGACTTTTAAAGGAGAACTTTGAATTTAATTGCCTGCCTGAATAGAAAAATTATATGGAGACTAGCTTCCTCATCCGGTTTCACACGGTTTGTTTGTAGTTGACCTATTGACAGCAGCGCCACTTACCGGGTCTAATTTTATTATGAAACCTTCCAGGAAACCATCGAAAAATCCGTATAAAATTTCAACCCAATCGGCTTAGCCATTTAGAAGTTATATGAAATAGATAAGTACGGAAAGATAATTCTTACTACCCGTTCTCCCATTACCCGTTTTCCCATAGGAATGAAGCATTTTCCCGCGGTAAAAAGTAGCGTATGTTCATCAGAGATAATGTCGGCTTCTAATGGAAAAAGATTTTTTCAAATCGGTCCAGCAGTTTCGGAGCCTATTCAATACAAACGAACAAACAAAAAATCTTAACTTTCCTCTTTATTATATTGGTATAGACTAAGGAAGGATTTTTCAAAATTCAAAAAACAAGGTTCAACCAAAAAACAACTTTTTATAGCATCTTGAAGGGATATGTTATAGCCCTAATCAAAAGGGATTAAAATTTATTTTAATCAAATTTTTGACCGGTCAATTTAGTCTAACTAGAAAAAATAATAGTTTATAGGATTTTCATAGGATTTTCGCGGGATAACCGGGACTATCAGAATATAAGTTCGAAGCGATAGCCCCTAGATCACATAAGCCAATTAACACTTTTACTTTAAAAAAATATTTTTTCTTTTTACTAACTACCTAATACAAAAAAAATGTATTTTCTTAATTGATTAATGAAACTCTTAACGCCAATCATTCTATAATTCTACTTAAAAAATATTATATAGGTGTTTATGAAAGAATAAACTAACTATTTAGATTTTTCTAAAGTAGTTATTATAAAAGTACAAAAACTTATTTTTATAGGTATTTGCATTTATTTTTTGGTGTTATACCAACATGCAAGATTTTAAATAAGTTCCGGCTTAAAAAAGAAAATCAAATTAAATATATGTTTTTTTTTAAACTTAATTCTAAAATCGTTTTTTTTACAATTAAATTTCGAAGATCATTGGAGTAACCTTAATCCTTGCCATTTCAGAGATAGCATAATGGATATGGAGTCGCCTTTTATTCAAACTTTGTTGTCGGGATGTGAAAGCCCCACCGTATTCTAGTAGAATTCAGGTTATTCTACTAGTGTGATCAGTAAGCTCTGCTAGAGTACTGCAACAACTACTTCAAATTGGTATTGTAAACTTACTTTACTTTTGTGCGTCAAATGCGTGGAGATAATATTTTATTTATTGATTCAATGTACTTTATAAACATTATTATTGAAAAATATTAGCGGTCTGCACTTCTCTTGCACACAAACTATAAGTGAACCAATTTTCATACTCCTACATCCGCGCAAATTTCATATAAACCTATATTAATGTTTATCGTTTATCTTGCGCATACTATAAGGAAAAAGAAGTATCGTCACCGGCGTTCACCATCGTACCGTTTTACCGTCATTGGAATAGCCACAATATATTATATACGTAGGCAAGTTAGTTGTAAAATAGTCTAAACTATCTCATTGTCACTTTGTAATGTAGCACAAGATGTGTCTAGATTTTTCTTTTAATACCTTAAAATATAAAACCTGTACATTTGACATTTTTTTTATAATATAGAAAGACAAACAAGCGGACGGATTTTTTTATGGTATGAGACAGTGAACATGCACACGGGTCTACTGATGGTAAGAGAAAACTGTGGCCTGTAGACACCATAGATGTTGTAGGTGCGCCGCTGCCCTGTGGTCGGGTTGTTGGACCTTGTGTGCAAATCTACCGGCTACCCTACCCTCCGGACCGGAACACAATAATGTCATTATGGCAGCCGGAATTGTTAAGGCGGTGGATCCCTACCCGGGCGAGTTGCTGCACAGCACTCTATCGATACTAAAGATAATTAAAATATGTAGGGCAAAAATACATCGAAATTTCAAATGCGTTCTTTTGTATAGGATGTATACCAGAAATAAATTTAAATGACAGTAAAACTACAAAAAAATCGACTTCAATATTTATTATCACGTCGTGTAGATAAATACTTTTTAATATATGTCAAAAAGCACTAAGTCTGTTCTCATGAAATTAACATGGCACTCAAAATTCATACGGATTTAACGAAATAATCGCCAAAAAAACATAGACTATTTGAAAACCTCCTCCTTTTTGATTTCAATAAACAGCCAAATCAAGAATCTCCTTTTTTTGATAGACGATGAAAATAAACATGACTAAGAAATGTTAAACGTATCTGCATGTGAAACAAAAGTACCTGGATGACCGAGATTTGATCAGTGTTTGGTTAGTAGGTACATCACATTTTTTTGGAAATGTATTTGACTTAATTTATAGTGTTTTTCTTGTTTCTGTAGGGCTTCCAGGAACAGTTTTCTCACAAAAAGAAGAAAAAAAAGTATCGAACAGGCTTTTGAACCCGGGTTTCTGCGTATTAAGGCGCCCGATTACCCAACTGAGCTATTCTATTTTTTTTGTATTATAATGATTTAGATTTTTATTCCATGAAAACACGATTAATAAATGAAACCTGAAAATAAAACCTAGCTAGATCGATTTATCGCCCCCGAAACCCCCTATGTACAAAATTTAAAGAAAATCGTTTCTGCCCTTTCCGAAATCACTGATATATGTATACAAGAATTGCTCGTTTAAAGGTATTAGATAGATGTAAAATACTCTTTACAGACAATTACTTATTAACACGTTATATTTACAGTTCGTGTTATCATTTCTCCATTAGACTACACATAACAAAAGCCACTACGTTGTAATATTCCGCAAATATACATACGTACACACAAGTGAATAATATAAGGAAGTGTATTTATTGTTTCTTATATCGTAAGTAAGTGGTGGTCTTTGTGGGGATTTGCCCGCTTGGTATTGTAATTATTTTTGTTACTAAAGCGATAGTGCTCGGCATTATCGTTATGCCTGGCGCCGGTTTGATTAAGACTGCGTTATCAATAAATTTATGGAAACCCAAAGATAATAATATAACAATTATAAATCTCTGGACAAATTACACAAATTGATCTAACCTCAAAGCAAATTATTTGCTTGTGTCATGGGTGTTATTCAATGAACTGTGTACTAAATACTAATACATAGAAATACTTAAATAGATACTAGAATACATTTAATATCACCCGACCAAGAAATACAAACTACCTGTGTTCATCACACAAATGCCTTCTCCCATCGGGAATCGAACCCTAGCCTCACGGTTGATAGCGTTAGGCCTCTATAAAAAAATAAGAGTATTTCCAAAGGAAATATTTAACTTAAAACAAAAGGAACATTAATGTCAATGGATTTCATAGAAATAATAAGTTTTCTAACACTTCCCTAAATGAATGATGATCTCACAGAGACGTGTATAGTTTGTCTTAATAATAACAAATATTAAGGCGTGTTCAGCTCATATCACGCATATGTTAAGGGGCATACCCTCAGCATATGTCGTTGTCTATGTAATATTACTCAGAAGAAATAATCATATCTATATAATTTAACCTTCTTTTTTAAATGAAAACATAAACACATATACATATATAGAAATAAATAAAATTGGACTGTCTGTATGTAATATTAAAATAGCCGCATTTTACTATATGTATATGTATTTTACAAGGTACTACATATTATACCAGAACTCCCTCCAAATTTAGGACTAGTGCCCCCAATAACGCCTGACGAAGTCATTGAATCTCTTAGCCACATGAAGAATCGGAAAGCTGTTGGACCGGATGAAATTCCCGTCGAAGCGTGGAAGGCGATGGGGCCTCGTGGTGTGTACATCTAGACCGACCGCTCACGGTTGTCATTAGGATACCCGTGTGCCTGTTCGCTGTCTTATCCCATACAAAAAGAATATTATTTAATAAAATAAACACATACACACACATAAGTATATTCGTACGTGGTGTCATAAAATTCTATGTAACAATTTGCAATACATATTATTCATAGAAATAAAAAACTGTATAATGCCCTTGAAATTGCTGTAAAACGCTGTACAAATAACTTTATTGAAACAATATAAGTACGTAGAAGTATTTATTCTACGTTACCAAAAGAGTGTTAAAACCGTAGTCTATAGCTAATACTTCACCATCCATCTGTCTATCTATTTGTTAAATCATGAAGTGATGTTTTTCTGTTACCGCTAACAAAAGCAAATCCTAAAAACCCAGAGCTCCAGATTTTTTATTAAGTGGTTTGCAAGAACCAATAGATGTCCCTTGGAATATGAAGATCGTGTTATAAGTATTTATAATTTAGTTATATTTATATGTAAACAGAGGACGATGCTTCTACTGCTAAAGAGATTGAAAACGTACGATTTATTTTATTGAACGAGGTACGGTATCCTTCGTGCGCGAATCATACACTTGGTCGGTTTTTATGTTTTGTATATATATAGGCTACGTATATTTAGCCTCGTTGGCCGAGTGGTTAGCGTACACGCCTAACCTCATCGACTAACTGTGAGGCTCGGGTTTGATTCCTGACGGGGACAGACATTTTTGTGATGTTTGTATTTCCGGGTGTTTATTAAATTTATTCTGGTATCTATTTAAGTATTTCAAAAATCTCAGCAAATGTTATGTTTTTCAGATAAACTAAAAGACTCAAAAAACAGATTACCCTAATAGGGGATCGAACCCTCCCCGAGTTTGGTTCCCGGATACCGGCGTAGCGTAGTACGCTTGATCAGATAGGCAAGGATTTTTGTCAATAATTCCAAATAAATAATGTGTGGATTCAGCCACGGGCGACCGCTGATCAAAATATAAAAACATTGTAGCATGAACATAATCAGTGTGTGTAACGAAGCACAAAAACACAAAATGAGGCTTCATTTTGCGTCAATTATCTAAAGAATAGACGATCTTGTTAACCAACATTAAAAAGGAGGTTTTTTTGTATATTTATCTTGACTCCGTCAATATTAGAGGGTTTTGATTTTTATTTTGTATTAAAAATATTTTAATGTAATAATTAACAATAGTTATAAATAATAATAATAGTGAGACAAGAGAAAGAGTGGGATTGAAAGAATACCTACGTGTCAGTGTAAAAATGAAAAAGGGCATGATCTGATGGTTCGTTATATGGAAAAAATGAAATACGAAATATTGACAAAGCAGATACCTATACAATGTGAATGTGCTAAAAGCAGATATACAATGCGAATAAACTACCTAGTACCTTACTGCCTCGCAAGGGACCTGACGTAGGATTGGTTTAGTGCTTTATGAAATACTAGCTGTGCCCGCGACTTCGTCCGCGTTTTTAATTGATTATTTCATTTTATACATTTCTAAAATAAAAGTAGCCCAAGCTATTCCTTATTACATCAGTTTTCTGCCAGAAAAAGTCCCGTCAAAGTCAGTCCACCCGGATCAAAATCGGTACAAACAGACAGACAAAAATTAAAAAAAAAATATTTTGGTTTATGTACCTTGAAAATATACCATTAGTAAAAATCTATTTCTATTATTTTAATAGTACATACAGACATCTTAATTTTATTTATTTGTATGCATAGATAAACAAAAAAAAATTTTTTTTTGACCGCATATGTAATGATAATAATAATAATGTTTGATAATATAAATTGACCTAATCCCAAAGGAATATTACATGCTCGTGTTATGGGAGTTGTTCAAAGATACTAATACGGGGAAAGATTTATTAAGATATTAGAATAAATTTAATAAAAAACCAGCGTGGCTATTGTGTATCTTTTTGACAGTTAAAAGATACGAACTCCGAGCCCGAATTTTCGTATATTCACTGTCAAATGGC
>DVZL01004265.1:0-13090 GCA_018236625.1 Lasaia peninsularis | reverse complement strand
ATTACTAGAGGAGTACCTCTTTACAAGCTGCTTCAACCGGACGACAAGATGGATTGTTACCTCACCTACAAACTGAATTTGTTTATGCTCATTCAATGTATCAACAAAAATATAGGTATTAATAACAAGTATATTGAAATGTATAAAAATAAGGTGCGTGAAAATCTCTCATTATTCGCCTCCGAAAAAAAACCTTCGATGTAGCATGAATTTCAATAACTTCAATTGTGAATTAAATTGTTTTCTTTGCAGAAAAGTATCTGATAAAACAAAAAAAGAAAAATTAAATAAAGCTCGGCGTAGGCAGATTACATACATCAACACTCCAACTTTAGATTAATCCATCACGAATTTTATAGCCATCCAGAAAACTGACTGAAATTAACTGAAAATTTATCGAGATATCCATAAAAGAATTTCTGGTATTTTTTTATATAAAAGGAGGCAAACGGGCAAGTGTGTCACCTGATGGTAAGTGATCACCGCAGCCCACGAACACTCGCAACACCAGAGGTATCACAGGTGCGTTGCCGACCTTTTAGGAATAAGTATGTTCTTTTGTTGAAGGTTCCTAAGTCGTATCCGTTTGGGAATACCGCCGCTGGTAATTCGTTCCACAAAGGTGTCGTACGAGGCAAAACATGCCTTAGGAATCGCACGGTTGAGGAGCGCCACGCATCAAGGTGGTAGGCGTGGAATTTGAAACTCAGCGGCAGGTATCGACCCAAACAACTCTTTAGAGCATTCCCCGTGGTAAATGCGGTAGAAGACACTGAGGGAACAGATATTTCTACGCAACGCCAAACAGTCAAGCCGATTATTGGAAAGTGCCCGGTCGTCAACGATTCGAGACGCTCTACGTTGGATGCGGTCAAATGGTATAACCGACTTACAGACACTTGCAGCAAAATATAATTCGGATTGTTATAATTTTCTGAAAAATTCAATTCACCTCAGTAATGTTGAAAAGAAAATTAATCTGAGAATTTCGATAGTACATAAAGTAATGGAGCAAATATAAAAGTACATAGAAGAGATTGATGATTACCAATTTACAATACAAGAGTTGAAAAACGTTATCACTACATAGCATATCCCGGATGAAAAAACTATTAAAAAACGACTAATAGAACGCTTTCACGATGATATTATCATTTCACCTAAATTTGGGTCCAAATACTAGTATATGTTTTAAAAATATTAACAAAGATGTATTAACAGAAAATTGATACAATCAAAAATATTTGATGTACCTAGACAACAATTTAATATATTTAAATAAACAGATTTTGTACTAATATACAGGGTGAATCTTCATAATGTGCACATATTGAAATGTGTGAAACTAGACCGAGTTTTATGACAAAAAAAAAATTATAAAAATTAAAAAAATATATATCAGGTTTTATAAGCTTTTAATTTTTTTTTTTGGAAACTGTGGCTTTAAGATAAATAAAACGCTATAACTTTGAAATTATAAGGTTTATCGCGTTCAAATAAAAACTAAAATTAGTGGTAACAATATGTCATACTGATTAATGAAAAAGAAATACCAAAAATCTCGTCTTCACGTAAAAAAATTAACATATTCGCAAAAAAAAACTTTTTTGTGTATATTTTCAAAGATTGTCATATTTATCAAAATAATCTATAGACTTTATTTTTTTATTATTATTTTAGTTAAAACTACATCGTAATAGCTTGGTACTGCTAAAAAAATCATCCTTCTAACTTAAACATAACGTTCACAACGAGCGGCTAAACATAGACATTAAAGACGCGACTGATGACGCACTAATTCAAACTCAAGTAGAGACCCTCTTTTTATAATTTTTTTAGATTATTTGCAAAATGCAACGTTGTGTTCGCTATGGCGATGGACTTACCACCTGTTACTTCGTGGGGCCTAATATCGTTGGCTAATTTTGGATTATGTACCTACCTTTTCACGGATATGGACTTGATGATATATTTTTTAATTTCTACATATATCCTTCCAGATACTGTACTTACCGCATCCAAGTCCTAGAACTGTCAATAATAATGATTGGGAGGAGAAGGCTATGGATCTCATTAAAAAATGGAATCTCTTGCAATATTACACGTAAATATCTAAATTAATAGTAATTATATAAGGGATCAAGTCAACATTTTTGTAAACTGATTTTAATTGGTAAGGGCACAAAATTATATTCTCTACCGGTTAGCGCTGAGAGAAAGATAAATATCCTAGATTTCACAATCATAACATAATAATAAGCATGTTTTAAAAAAAATAAACCACCATGTAAGAATCCAGAATCTTTAATCGTCATTAATAACAAAAGAAACTACTTTTTTGGATTGTGCCCGTAAATTACTAAATAATTTTATTTAATAACTTTGAATTTTTCGATATTCTAAAAATGTATGTACTTTTAAATATATGTGTCTTTTTGAGAGGATACATTTTAGTATCACGATGTTGGTATTCTACTGCGCGTTAGGAACGTAATCGTTATTTTCTTTCAATACAAGATTTTAAAAGAGACAACGTGTTTAGTGTTCTCAGAGTAGTTTGTACGCGACATTTTAGATGTTCAGACTACAGCACAATGTATCGATTAAAAACCTAAAAAAATATCTTGTCCTGACTAATTTGACAAGAGTAAAATCTGTTTTGTATTTATTTAATTGAAAAAAAAAAACAGCATTCGTTTAAAATAACTTTCTATGATGGGCTCGGCGCCATTTTTTATGCTATTCGCGCGGCAACCAGTCAATGTTGTCATAGAGTTCGGATGTAGAAGAAAAAAGTGCGAGTTTTTACATATTATAGTCGTTGGTCCACTGCACGCTCGTCATTCCAGCGATATAGTTCTTCGATTGAAGGGATGTGTCTGTATTCTGTGGACATACAGACCATACAAACTGTAAGTTTACTGGTTCACACAAAAAACTGTGGTTGTATTACATTCCGAAACAAAATTTACCGCCTTAATTAAAAAAGTATTCAATGATAAGTTTACAGTTCTATTTTATGTGATTAAAACTATTGTTTTCAGTATTATAAACATTCAAAATTTATAGTTAGATAAGTCAATCGTATAGGTATAGATTTAAGAGTCATTAAGGTTATTTATTATTTTAGTTTAAAAAATCTGTTTTTTTTTTAATATTTTATAACAATAAAAGAAAACCGTTGTTTTGTTAGAAATCTCATTATTTTAATTGATATTTTTGACCGCCTTATTGCTATTAATACGAAATAATTGTATGTATAATGTACACTATTTTTAGCTGTAAAAATATACATAATATTACACATATTATTATTATCGCGTCTGTGTTCAAGTCTGCTCTAAGGAGTCTACAATAGTCTCTAAAGTTTGGTTTCATATAATACAATTTCATTCATTCATTCAAAAGTTCATTTTCATCTCATTCACAGTAATAAAAGAGAAACAATTTTCTAAATATGTATTTATTGTGGTGTAACTTTTTAATAATTTATTAAAAACATACAATAAATGTAAAATATTCAGCAGTGCGTGATCAAGTGATTAGTTTATGTAAGTAATTAATTACAAAATATATATACACACACGAGCAACATAAAATATTTTACAATCTGTACAAGTATATTTTTTTATTTTATGTTCTTATAATGGCGCCATCTAGTTTTTAAGGTCATCAAGTTAGGTAAGTTAAAACTTAATGATACTCTTTAGCCCACTGATTACATATAGTCATTCAGTTGTTTAGTTAGTTCACTTTATTTTGTTATAAAAAATCGCTGCCTTGGCGATGAGGTCGCCTTGTATATCATTCAGTCTCTAAGTAGTTTTTTATATGTTTGTCTAATTTGTTGTTTTTTGGTGCACAATAAAGAGTATTTCTATTTTATGTAGTTTATTCGTATGTTTTGTTATTTTAAATCATTCAAAAGACTTTCAATAAATCTGAAATTTAATTCATTATATGGAAAATAAATCCATGATTCGAAGCTCAACTATTGTAGTATGTTATAAGAATTTCTGCCTACTCTTTCGGGGATAAAGGGATTTATGTTATTTTTAAAAATAAGACTGATTTTATTAATTGTAGTATTTTTTAGAATTTTTTATTCTTGCCCTGATTACACAATTAGACAATTTGTAATAAATATTGGATTTATTTGAAAATATAAATAATAAATTTAAAAATATATTTTTGCATTTTTATTTACCAATTATGTAATCATATGAATCATGCTTAAAAATAAAGATTTATAATTGTTATCAAGGATAATTGACAGCTATGAATATTTCTTTGTATTAAGTTGTTATTTGCCAAAAAAGTTATAAACTAGCACAATGAAGGTATTCTCTTAAAATATATTAATAAATGTTCTTATCTTTGATTATACTAATTATACTATTGATAATATAAAGGAAAAATAATAATTTTCCGTTATATTATTGATTAATTATTGTTCACTATTCAAAAACGTTCAATCTTAGAATGAAAATTTTCCATACTCAAAGTATCCTTCAGTAAAGTATATTGTGGTTGCAAATTGTATAACTAGTATATTACAGCAAAATGCATTTGTTTTTGCCAAATATTCAATTATTTGTCAAGATTATATTGGAAAAGTTATAATTATTATACATTAAAAAGGTACTTTACATTCAATATCAGTAAAATAATGTAAACAATTATATATTCAATAAGTAATTGGCAAATATAAAAATATATTTATAATATTTATTTTATTACACAGTCACTTGATTTGAGATGGCTGTCTTATTTTTATTGAGTGTGGTTATAGTGAAAAAAAAAATTACCAATTCTTAACTAAAATGTTAATTCTTAACGTTACATAATTTTTGTATTATGATATTTATAACAGTTTATTTTATACCCAACAATATTTTGTCAGAAACTCAATTCTTAGTCCAAATCATCTACAAGAGAGTCCAATTCCTTCTTCAACGCTAATGATTCTTCTTTCTGTTTTAAGACGTCATCCTTCAATCTGTCCACATTTGCTACTAGAAGAGCGTTGCCTTTCTTCAACGCGTTGACCCTTGTTTCGTGTCTTTTTAGGCGCTTCGTGAGATTGTCTTTCTTTTGTGGTAACGGGGCATCCTAAAAAAATATAACGGATTATAATGTGATTAGTTTTCTTTATAACAATCAGAGCTATTTTTTCTTATGATGGCAGACAAATAGCATTTTTGAATCTTTGAAAGTCTAACTTTAATAATAACTCATACCTCAGGTTCACTTTCACTTTCTGTCTCACTTTCAGTGTCCTGTTCTGTCTCAGTCTCGGATTCCTCTTCTGTTTCACTTTTCTTTTCTTCTTCAGATTCTTCCTCTTCCTCCTCTTCTTCTTCATCCTCATCATCAGAACCCACTTCTTTCATCATAGCAGCCATTTTGTCAACTTCTCTCTTTAGTTCTTTGTATTTCTTTTTCTCGTCCCTGTACACAAAAGAATGTGAGAATAATCGGTGTTACTCTTATTTTCTTAAAAAATAAAGACAGTATAGTTAAGATACGAATACCACGTAAAATACTTGTTCTTCTTAATCTATTTATTGAAAAAAGTGACATAAAATGAAGATAACATGAACCTATTAAAATATCTTGAGTTAAAATAAATTTTAAATATTTATCAAAACAGAAGTACATATTAGCATTTTAGATAAAAAGATGACTTAAAAAGTGGTGGTGTAAGCGAGGGAATGCCAAAGACCGAAAAATATGAACAAAATGGTGAAGACCTTTTATATATAGGTTATGTATTGTATACAGGAGGATATATTTGGTAAAAAAGTGGATCTTTTTGAGTAATGACATTACTTACTGTAAGAATATGAAAGTCACTTACTTTAAGCATGCCTGTTGATTCTTCAATGACATTTTATAAGCCATCCTTTCTCTTTTCATGTTATCCTGTTTTTCTTTTAGATGTCTTATTTTGTTTCTCATATTTCTTATTTCTTTTTCCATTCGTTTCTGTTTCTTTTCTTCACTTTCTTCCTGTAATGATAATGTTAATACTTAAGTTACAATATATCTTTATCTAAATACTAGCTGTTACTAGCGGCTACGCCCGCGTATCCCTTTTTTTTTTTTTGAGGTTGAATTTCGAAAAAAAACATTTTACATATGTCGTAAGAGGATTGCGTGTGCGATTATGTACAATATTGATGAGATAATTAAAACAAATTCTTAGCAGACATTCTGCATTATTTAATTTAATATAATTTACCTCCTCTTCTTCTGATTCATCTTCCTCTTCGAAGCTGTCATCCTTTGTGACTGAAAGTTGCTTAATTGCATGACTTGACCTTCTGGATCCTACACCAGTTGGCATTACCCCCTATAGTAAAACAAAATGATTAAAAAAAGTATCAGCATGTTTTATGTATAATGAAATTTCTTGCAAGAATTACTTTAAAAAGTGATAAAGTTTCGAATGATTAGAATATGTAATAAAAAGCAAGCAGACAGCTCTATTTCATATAACCATGTTTAACATATTGGTAAAAACGTGAAAATATGTTAAATGTGATAAATATTTATATAATTTTAAATAATGTATTTCCTTTGCTTTGCTTAGTGCAAATACAAAGTTTTTTTTATTTGGACTTATTTCAGTCTTTCCTCTTGTATTGAGATTAGGTAAGCCTGTTAACTTTAAGTTACTCTTTCATAAAAATACTCTTAAAGAGTACTAAAAAGTAATCAATTTTTAATATTTTTTCATACCTCATCTTGGTTATTATTAGTAAAAGCAGCATTAGTTAAGTTATTATTAGCATCAGCAGTCCGTAGTTTTTCAGCTTCTGGAGAATTAACATCTATGTTTAACAACCTACACTGCTTTAGGAAATCTTGTTGACTTTTTTGATAAAAAGACATTGGTTCTTCTGACTGTAGTAATTCTTCGATTCTACCCTGAAAATGTATAAGCTTAGCAAAGTTTGTATTAGTAGCTTGTTTAAGTGGTCAATGGCGAAGCGAAAACTACGTTACAATTAAAATACCATTTACGCAAAAGAAAAACATTTTGACTTAGGTTATGTAAAAATAAAACCTTTGTTTAGTGTTTGTACTAAGTAGTAGATATATTTAATATATTATGTAGAAATTGTCTGAAAAACATACTCAATATATTTTGTAGAAATTGTCTAATAAATAAATTCTTTGAATTATAAAAATTAAATACCGAAAGTGCTTGTTCTAACTTCTTTTCTAATTCTGCATTTTTTCTCTTTAATTCTTCTAATTCAGATTGTGCATCATCTCTTTCCTCAGCAGCTTGTAAGTATTGTTTTTCTAAATTATCGGCTGACTCTTTTGCTTTATCAACTTCCATTTTTAGGTTTGTCACTAGTCTTTCATCATAAGCATCAGTAACTGATATAACTGTTTTGTGTTGTTCTTGTTTTATAATAGCTCGCTCTCGTGCTAATTCAGCTTCTAGATTTTGTATTCTGGTTAAAAGCCGTTTGTTTTCTCTTTCTTGTGCTTCCTTATTCCTAAAACGTTTTATTGATTAAATGTTTTCCTTACATACTTAATTTGAAATATTGATTTAATTCAATTGCTCACCTAAGTTCAATCGCTAAGAGTTGTTTTGTAGACTGGAGATCGTCCCTCACTTTGTCAATATCATCCATCTCATCGATATCATTTTCTTCTGGTGCTACAGCCTGCAATTATTATTTTAGAATATTTAAACTAATAAATTGATTATGCAATATTTTTTTGACCACCTCGTAATGGGGCGTAAATATTACTTTAATATTATTATTGTTAAGTATAAAAAATTATCTGCATTACCTCGGCAACAGATGCACCAGAAGGACTAGCCGCTAGATTTGCCTGTGACATAGATTTTTGTACTTGCTCTTCTATTGTCATTTGCCTCCTAAATTTCCTCAACCCTTCCAAATTAGGTTTACTTCTATCATTACATTTTACTTTCTTTAGTTTAATTCCTTTATTGATCTCCTTAAGTAGCTCATTGTGTGAATTCGGTTTCTCAGATTCAAATATAAATTGTCCCTTATTTTTGACTACAACTGATCTTGTTATTATTGGACTTGACCTGGAAGCAATAAAAATGATTAAATATTAAAGCTTATAAGTAAATAATTGTTTAAACTTAGTGTTTAAGCAAATATTGCATGGCATGTTATTTTGATCGTCGTCGTTTAAACATTTTCGTTTTCATAATATTAAATTTGCAGTACAAGAGTTTTTAAGTAGATTTAAAAGCCTTGTATCTATTCGAAATCTTTTAAAAGTTTCAGTAGTTGGTTTCTTCCAGTCAGTGATTGTATGTTTGCTGTTATTTATGCTACAGCTTAATGCTTTTTTCGGTATCTAATCCTAGTTTGCCGTTTCTTGATTATATCAATAATTAAATATTACCTATCATTACAAACAACATGTTTTAATTTTTTCCCTTCTTCAACTTCTTTCATCATGTCACTCCAGTCTGGCCTCCTCCTTGGTCTGCTTCGTAGTTGCTCAATTTTCTTTAGTTTAGTAGGATCTATTGGTGATTTTTTGAAATCTGGAGGTGGGGGAAGTTTTGGTGGCAATGGTGGTGGCATTGGAGGAGGCGTCGGCTTAAGAAGACCTAAACGTAAAAAATAGTTTTATTTTCATAATAGGTGTGTAGAAGAACTTCTAGTGATACAACTAGAACTAAATTAATATCTTATTTTCATTTTAAAAGTGAATTGTTTTTATAACTAAGTTTTAGAAAGAAAATGTGCTAATTTTTTTTATAAATTCAATAATAAATAATATTTAACTTATGAGTTGTATGGAAATGACCTTACTACCTTGATTTTCCTTATATCGTCTAGTATTATTTTTAGACAATCTAAAACAAACGCAAAATGCTTTTCTAAAATATAATCGCCTCTGTGGTGTAACGGTACGGCTGTCGCCTGTTAAGACCGTTAGTCGCGTAGAGTCCCGGGTTCAATTCCCAGATCGGGTACATTTCATAACGTTTTTCAGATTTTTCTGGGTTACTATTTCATTGGCCGGTATTGGAATGTGCCCGTTATTGGCGATAGGCTTGCCACCTATCACATGTGCCCTCGTACCTTGGCTAATCGTGGGTGTTCTAGTATGTCTACTGGACTTACGAGTTGTGGATATATCAGTACACCTCTGCCTACTCCTTCGGGGATAATAGGCGTGAAGGTATTTTTTTTATAATGGAAATAAAAAAAATTACCCCTGTACAGATTAGTTTCAGCCATTGTCATTGTTCGTAATATACTGCACTCTCAGTTATATAACAACTACGAATTCATTTTAAAATCACAAAACTCAAAAACACGGATGGATAAATTTCAAAATGGCACGACCACAAGATTTTTATAACTATTCACTTCATTTATTGTTATAACCATTTTCACTAAGAACACTGCACCTACATCTGTGCAAACGTACGCGGAACTATCTGTGACTATTTTAGATCGTATGTAGACTGCAAACTGTTCAGACTAATATAGTCAAAAGGGGCTGGCAGAATATTCAAATCTAATGATAATGAATTGAATGAGAATCAAAAGATGTTTTATCTATAAATAGAACAAAGCGGTGTTAATTGGGTACATCATTTGTTACTCAAGAACAGCTGCACATTTTTTTTGGTTTTGTCTTCGTCCGGAATAAGATTATAAACTTTATTTATATAAAAATGTTTAAAAGGTGCACCGACAGTTGAAGTCCGTCGGAAATGAAATGAAAATGATTTATTTGCCGAATATTATGTGTGATTAAAAGATGTTACAAAACAAGAGTTTTTAATTATACCAACATATTCTACCACAGTGTGGTGTGCAAAAATTTTAACACATAATTTATATTTATTTATTCATTAACTATAAAACTATATATTAATTATATATCAACTAATTATCTTGTTTCGGAACAGCTAGTAGCTTATAGATTGAAAGTGAAATTAAAATCAAGGTGGTGAACATTATGCCTACTAAGCTAAAAGCAATTTATTTTATCAGTAGATATTAAGAAATTGTATTCCTCCAAAAATACATTGTTTATTCATACATTTCTTATTCTTAATAAAGTGGTTAATGGAGGCCTATTCTTTTAGGTAACCAATAAGGTTGAAATACTTGGCATAGCTACGAAGTTTATGATAGGGTGTTTAAACTTTTATCAAGTAAACCAACCAATCAACAACCAACAAGACGCTGTGTTGTTGGTGGTTGAGTGCTATGCAGCAACTAACTCGACTGGGTAGAGATCCACCGCCTAACCTATTCCTGTAGTTTTTTTATTTATGTAAGTATTTACTAATTTTTCAAGTGTTATAAAATTATTCAAAAGAATGGTTCACTCATCCAGTTTTTGATATGTAAGTAAATTATCAATTAGTGTAAAATCACGAAGGTAGTAAACAAACAGATAATTAATAACTTAAATATTACGGACATACATGCGATATAATGATGTTATCGTAATCCGGCCAGGGTGGGACAGCGTCGCTCCTGCAACATCTATGGTGTCTATAGGCCGCGATTGTATCTTATTAAAAAGGTGGCAAAATAAGGTTGGTCATCTTCGACTAAAAGCTGCGCATATCAACACGTCTATAAGCTTTTACAAAGCACTGACTTAAAATATATTCGTAACAACTGATGGTGAATAGTCTCCTTTAAATCGAAAATATGATGCCAAAATAAATTCCTAATAAATAAAGTTCGACAGCCCCGAAGTTATTAATATGAGAAATAATAATAATTCTAATGAATTTGTGTAATTCTAACGTTTGTACTCAGTTGATACGCGTATTTCAGTTGTGGACTTCGATGTAGTAATAATTTGTAATTGCTTAGATAATTAAGAGAACGGTTGCAAAACTAGGTACTTTTGTGGTGAGCAAAAAATGTAAAAGCATTGAAAACTGTGGGGTGGTTAAATTTTTCCGTGGTTTCCGTATATATTAAACTTATGCTTTTGTTGTGATAGGCGGTAATTCTTGCAGCGTAATTAAAACCTATTCCAACCATCATAACGTCAGTGCTTGCCACTGCCGTGTTTTGGTTTGAAGGGTAGTGTAGCCGGTTAACTTACTTTTGTAAGAGGCTTAGAGGCTTTACTAATTACCTTCCTTGGTGTCTATAGGCGACGTATATTCCCTACCATCAGGGAATCCGTTTGCTTGTTGAGTACCAATACCATAAAAGAGGATATAAGACGTTAAGTATCTAGTTAGATTAGTTTGTATTTTTCGATGGTTCAGACGTGTCGATTCAAATTCGATACGACTAAATTGTTCTTTTGTTTTTATTTAATTGTAAAAAAGTAGGTAGTAGGTACACTTAAAATGATATTTGATTTGTATTTTCGAACACATGAACAAACTTTTTCTAACATTAGGCATAAGATTTCTTTAACATTAACATTAGGCATTATCTTAAAATAGAGTAGTAAGTTGAGTCTGCAAATAAATTTGTTAAGGAATTAAACGTCTATGATGGTAAAACTATGTCACCAAAAAAACTTGTAATAGTCATAATTTTAGTGCGCTTCTACATTTTTCTTGTAAACGCACTTTGTACCTACATTTTAATAACTTCGTTTATTGTCACTTTTTCAAAATAAATAGTTGCGATTGTATTTTAAGGCTATTATGAAAAATAACAGATAACTTACTTCTTAAACTTTCATTCTTAGTCAATGTGTGTCCTTTAGGTACCTCGTTTGCGAGAGTTTTGTCTATATTTTCTTTAACGCGTTCATGTAATGGGTCTCGCCATTTTTTAAGTGCTACATCATCTTTGGATGGTGCTTTTTGTAAAGGTGGCTTACGTGGAGGCAGCTGAAAAATAAATTAAAATAAATAATCAGAAGTATGGAACAGACGAGTCTTAGAGTGAAGACCGCTTCTCGGTAAGCGTAGCTTAGGACGACCTCCGACTCGTAGGTCTGACAGGTTCATAAGATCGTCGGTAGATACTGGATGAGGAAAGCGGAGGACTGTGCAACGCGGCACGTTCTGGGAGAGGCTTATGTTCAGCAGTGGACTGTCCTACACAGCATAAATAGATCTTTACTTATTTTTCTGATAACACATAACTAAAAATAACGTGCACCTTCTAAAGTTCATCGAAGTTGTAAAAACCACGTGGTTAGCAAAAAAATAGTCACTAAAAAAAGCATACCTTCGAAGGTGATTTTTCAACAGGAGCAGGAGGTTTGGTTGCCATTTTAGTTTTATCTTCTTTTTTCTCTTCTATTGTTTTTTCAGATTTTTCATTTCCTTTTTTAATATCTTTGGTGTTTGCGCTACTTTTACCATTTACAGTCTTGTCATTTGTTTTTGATGTATCATTCTTGTCACCTTTTTTGTCGACAATAATCACTGATTTTTCTTTAGATTTATCGTCTAACGTCCTTACAGTTTTAAGAATCGGTTTCTCAGGTCCTTTATCGTTGGAATTTGTGTTTTCTGACTTTGTTCCTTTATCAGTACTTTTAAGGGCTGATTTTGTGAAGCGCGGCTTTTCATCAGCTGGCCGAGATGCTTTGTCTGCTAGTTTTGCTGCTGATGGTTTGACTAGTTTATCTTCAGGTGGTTCTGAGACACCGTTTTCTTTATCTCGAACTGTTGCTTGTTTCTTTAAAACAGCTGTAAATAAAAACAATTCGTCATTAGGTATTTTATAACAAGTCTTCGAGAAACAAATATGGTTATGATTCATATACACAATTTTTAGCTTCAGTATGAGAGTGGGATTTGAAAGTATATTAGTTTTACAAAGTTTTGGATTAGAACCTTAACCTCGAATCTCTGATGGTCTGGTCTGATCTGAGTCCGAGAGCGAGATCGCCGAGACCGACGGCGACGAAGAACACTTCCTCCCGGTGCCTAACGCCGAGCGACAAGCCACGGAACTCTCCTTTCCCCACAAAAATCAGAATGCAGCACCAGCGGGGCTATTGTGTATCTTTTTGACAGTTAAATGATACGAACTCCCAGCTCGAATTTTCGTATATTCACTGTCAAATGGCGTGTTTCGTATTGTCTAATTATTCTCGTGACGTCATAGTAGTT
>DVZL01004264.1:0-13092 GCA_018236625.1 Lasaia peninsularis | reverse complement strand
CGTCAAAATCGATTCAACCGTTCCCGAGATTAGCGGATACACACAAACAGACAGCCAAACAAAAATTCTAAAAAAAATTATTTTGGTATATGTATCTTGTAAACATACATATGCATTTACCTAGCGATTATTTTAATATTACATACAGACACTCAAATTTTATTTATTTGTATATATTGTTTATTGTATAGATTTAATAGTTTATTATACAAATATAAATATAGTTACTAAATAAAACGCGCAAGAGATAAGATATTCAAAAATAAATGACTATTATTATTACTAAGATTTAATGTTATCAATTAGAAATATTTATTTATTAATTCTCCTATTTTATGAATTGTAACAAATCTTGAATCATACTAATTTCATGAAAACTTTTATCTTATTTGTAAATGGTTGAACTACTTATCAAGTTAAAAAATATGGAACATTAATGTGAATTATATGTATGTGTTTTGTTTAAAATTTATGTAAATAGAGAATTTTTGCTTTAATTCGTAAGAGATGAGCATAGGTAAACAATGTTATTCTTAACAAGACCAGTAGAGTGATAGAGTGGTAGAGTGCTGTGCGGCAAACCGCCCGGGTAGCGTCCACCACCCTACCTATTCCTGCCACCATAATGACATTGTCGTGTTCCGGTTCGGAAGGTAGAGTAGCCGGTAGACTTGCATCAGGCTTAATATCCGGTCCACAGGATAGTGACACATCTACAACATCTATGGTGTCTATAAGCTTCGGTTGTCGCTTACCATCAGTAGAGACGTGTGCTTGTTTACTGTCTTATTCCATAAAAATATAATACCTAAGCAAGATATAAACGCTAAAATTGTTATGATAATTTTCAATTTGAGGCTAGGAGATTAAGCCTTCATTTTGAGTGAGTTTACTCCATAAGTACAGAAATAAAAATTATAATAATCATCAGGGTGGTACAGATAAAAAAAAACTAATTGATGCTTCTTAAGAAGTAATATAAAGGAAATATCTTGGACTTTATTCTATAAAAAAATATAATAAAAAAAATAATTAGAATAACAGTCTAACCTTAATAAAAGAGTGATTGGATATCTTCTTTATGCTCGGAAGCCATCTCACGTACTTCTTCTGTTACCGAAATTGAGTTCTCACATTACAATGGCTGCTCGGGCGATTCTAATTTTTTATCAAAGGGTTGCTATATCTCAATTCGATTAAGTTCCCAATGGCCTCTGTCCTGCTTAAATTGTTAATAGTGTTGTGTCGTGGGGGCTATCGATCTTTTATCGCGATGACTTGCACTTCGTATCGAGAAGCTTTGAGTGTATTAGTTTAATTAGATCTTAATTAACATTCAGATTTTCTCATTAAACGCTACTCAAAGTTACCAGCGGTGTTTGTAATAGGAAAGTCGATTCTATAAGATCATATCGATGCTTTGAACATCTGATCTGTTTTTGTTTCATTAATAATAAACATTGTGAGTGGTTGTAATTGTGTGTCTACAAGAAAAACTTGGAAGCTTATATTACTATGATTAAAGCCAACTAGTTTTGAAATCTCTTATTTTTTGTTGATACGATCATATACGTCATTAGATTCATCATATTCTGATACTTAGGAATACCAAGTGTAACATTTTCTACTTTAACTACTCCAAATTCACACAATCATAACTATTTTTTGTGCAAGAAGAGCTTAAATGTGTTGCTAGATTAAGGCTAGTTAGTTAGTAGTGATTTTGCCATTTAAGGCTATCAAGAGGAGAAAATTAAGGTGTTTTTTTCATATGTTTCTTGAAATTTTTCCAGTTTTTCTTTCCATAAGAACATTCCTTGGACTTCGTCATATGGAACAAAAAAGCAATCATCCAAATCGGTTCAGCCGTTCTCGAGTTTTCCGCTTAGCAATACATTTAAAGATTCACTTCTATTATTATAGATAGTACCAACTTAAACATTTTAAGTGGTTTAATTGCCTCCATTTTAAGAGAACAGCGTTAATTCTTCCGACAATTCGCGAATTAATCTAGATCACTGGTAGTTAAAATTTTTGCAATTTAAATAAGCAGAAAGTAACTTATAATTAAATAAAACAACGTGAACGCTTTGTCAGTAAAGCATATAGTAATACGAAACTAGAAAATAAAAATAATCACGTTACGGTTGTAAAACTGTTTAATTTCTATGCATACCTTTGCTGGTCCGTTTTTAGTGATACAATTGTGTTTTTAAACGGAATTGAACTTTTTGTGGTTGTAATAGGGTATAAAATAGGTGCTTTGGGTAAGGTTATCATACTCAGTCAAGGGTGGATGAGTCAGACACTTTTGTTCTTATCTGAAGGTTAAGAAGTAATCCGGAATACCATTAACACTTAAGCCTAATGGACAAAAACTTCTAATCCACCACTTCTGTTCTCGATAACGTGTTTGTTGCAAAATGGTATAACACTGATCAAATCTTTATATAAATAAACTCGTATCAGTTATACCATTTATAACTCAAAAACGGCTGAACCGATTTGGATAAAAAATGTTGGGGAGGTAGCTTAGAACTAGGAGATGGGAATAGGATACTTTTTATCCGGTTTCGCTTCGTGTGCATATCAGGTAGGACCGAGAATGGGTCAGTGTATATTTTTCAAGTGTGGGCGGTACGAAGTTCGCCGGGACAATTAGTCTATTAACAAAGTCGTGTTAGTCATACAATTTATAACTCAAAAACGGCTGACTCTGTCTGCTGACTGTTTCTAGACATGTCTTCGCCTGGAATAAGATAATAACAATTAAAACATTTAAAAAATTATGAAAAAATCACATATTATAGGTCCGCGGGACGAAGTTCGCCGAAATAGCTAGATCTCAGCATAACTAGTTTCATTTACATCAATCTTTCTCATTCTACCAGCTTTCTGTCCGCGGCATTGCCCGTGTGAATTGTAGTTCAAAATATCAAGTTTGTTATTCTGATGTCTAAACTATACCTACTGAAATTTTTTATGAAAATCCGTTCAGCAGTTTTGGCGTAAAAGAGACCCATGTATACTCACACAAAGTTTCACATATAATATTACTTGCAGGATATTTCAGCTTTCATCTGTTAGAAGATGATTAAGAAAAATATAATCAATAGAAAACCAGTCCTTTGGAGGAATTTTCAAAAATGGCGGCTTTACTATTTTTTTTCCTTCATTCCTTAATCTAGTACTAGCGACTCGCTCTGGCTTCGCACGGGTATATTATATACATATCTATAAATGTTTCTCTTAGATCACTCTATCTATTAAAACAGCCTCAAAATCTTTTGGGTAGTTATAAAGATCTAAGCATACATAGGAACAGACAGGAATGGAAAGCGACTTTGTTTTATAATATGTAGTGATATAGTATTTACCATACCTATGTACGAGTAGCACAGGAATAAATTAATAAATATTACTGTACATATTACACAAATTTAACTAACCCCAAAGAAAGCAAATTATATGCTTGTGTTATGGGTGTTAGACATCGATACTAATACATAGAAATACTTAAATATATACAAGAATAAATTTAATAAACACCCAGACTCGGAAATACAAACATCTACGTTCATCACACAAAGGCCTGTCCACGCCGGGAATCGAACCCGAGCTTCGCGGTTTGTCGATGGGGCTAGGTACGCTAGCTCCTCGACCAAAATACCACCACATAATAAAAAAATTCAAGTTATTAGTTATCAACATCATTTTTCCCCGACTGCCCAAATGAATGTAATCTTTAACAGTCTATATATGAATTGCATATATGTCTGTTTTTTTACTTAACTATAGTAGAGATACGTATGTCGCACATCTAATACCAGCAGCTTTTTCAAGGAAACACAAAGCTACTTAAATTAAAATTTAAAAAGACTTAGGTACTTTACGTAAGAGGATGTCGTATACAAAGGATTCTAATCTCTTGGAGGTATTACATCTTTCTATTCGTCTCCAAATACGTTGCAAATACACTTCATTGAAATTTGCCAAGTTGATACAAATATGTATATCCAAAAACAAAACTTCATTTATTCAATTCGTTTAATCTATATATAAAAAGGAAATTGTATTAGTAACACTATTTATAACTCAAGAACGGCTGAATCAATTTGATTAAAATTTGATGAGGATGTAGCTTAGAACCAGGAGACGGTAGAATGCTTTTTCCCCGTTCTCCTCTCATGAAAATTTGCGTATAATGCGTTTATTAAAAAAAATTTTTTTTCTTTTTTCATTGTTGGACTTTGGTAAAACTTGCACAAGTATATCTTTTAATAAAAAAAACTTCCTTTACGTTAAGAGTAAAAATTAATTTTTAGTTCTGATCGACTAAAAAATGTAAGCGGTAGGGTATTTAAATTACACAAACACAAATTTATATCTAACTTCACGGCCAATCTCATGAGGGGTAGGCAGGAATATCACGACACTACATACTTGCTTAGCTTCCTCCATTCACTATTTTTATTCAAACGCCCGTTTGTTATACTCTTGACACCTTCAGATAATACACGAGCAATTTCTACGTGGAATGCAACCTAGGACTCCCCGGAAATCTGTACTCGTAATATAATGTAAGAATAATATATTTGTATAAGTAATATGTGAAACATTACCAGTGTTTTTCATGTAACGATATAAATAAAAGCAAAGTTAATAAAAACCAGCCAAGTGCGAGTCGGACTCGCGTTCGAAGGGTTCCGTACCATTATTTATAAAAACGGCAAAAAAAAAACAAGTTTGTTGAATGTTATCACCCTTTATATATTTATTTTATTTTCTTTTCAGTATTTGATATTATAGCGGTAATAGTAATACGCCATTTATGAAAATTTCATGTTTCTAGCTATTACGGTTTACGAGATACAGCCTGGTGACAGTCAGACAGACATATAACAAAGTCTTGGTAATAGGGGTCTCTTTAAACGTTTTGGGTGCCGAACTCTAAAATTAAATGTCATTGTGAGTAGCCAAGAAATAAAAGATTAGTCCCTAATGGAGGTAGAAGCGCGGGCGCCGGGCCTATCGCCATAATCCTATTACAATTGTAATCTACTACAACCACTTCTGTACAGTCGGAAACAATTATATATATCAGTGAACATTGAAAGCATTATACTAATGACCAACATTATTTATGAGAGTGTACATAAATTAAAATTTTAACGCAAGGAAAAACACAATACCTTTTTCCCTTTTTGAGATACTAGTACCCGGCATTCGTTGTTATTCCAACAATTAAAATTGTAAACGCCACTTGGTGGCAAGTGATATCGATGAGCATATCATGCAAACCTCCTCCGTGGAAAAATACATATATTTATACTCATTTTTATAATAATCGGTCCAGTAGTTTTCAAATTCAAAGATGACATACAGACAAACATACATTTATATATAAAGCACATGGCTCTCAGATAGTAAGAGATGACCTATGGACACCATAGATGTGGTATGTGCGTCGCTATCGTCCAAAGTACCTAATGTGGAAGTTTACCAGCTGCTATACCTTCCAAACCAGATTGTCACAATGTCATTGTGGGGACAGAAATAGGTAAAGTGGTGGCTACCCGGGCGAGTTGCCTCTAGGTAAACTATTATAATTATTATTATATTATTACTATTATAAACTATTTTAATTATACACTAGATAATGTAAAATGAATTCGCTATCCGCTAATTTTAAATTATCTAACGGATTTTGAAATTTTTAAATAAATCAAAATATAATAATTGTTCTAAAATTAGTTACAAAACTATTCTTTATTCGTTCCAACCTTATTGAGTTTTTATAACAGATCTCGCGATCTGCTACCTAATCTTGGTAATTTGACAAGAGCGACAGTTTTTACACAGCGACTGCCGTCTGACATCTGCAATCCGAAGGGAAACTAGGCTCAAACCTAGATTAGGTGGAATTCAATGAATCCTGGTCTACTAATGATGTTTTCCTTCACCATAAGAGCATACAAATGTACATAAGCTAGAAAAACTCGTTGGTACATGACAGGGTTCGAACTTGGACTACACGAATGGAAGCGTAACTTCCACTATTATACTATAGATCATCATGATTTCAACTAACTGTATAGGTACAATGTTCTAATAGTTGTAAAGTAGGTTTAAAAACTAAACAAATGTAATTTTCAAAGTTGATTCAGTTTGATTGAATGAAAGTGGACTAAATACGTCTCTAATAGAGCGGTAAAACTGAAATAACAAAGCAAAAAACATTTGGGAAGTCGAGTGTAAAAATAAAATGGTAGAATGTTTCGATACTTTCGTGGAGGCTCTGCGCAAAAACCGCTACTATTAGAAAACCGATACCTACTGGTTTTGTGAACGAATTTTTTACATTTTTTGTAATTTGTTATTTACTGATGAAATTATAAGGCATTATTTAGATATTAGATTTATTTTTTTAATCTAGAAGGTTGAGTAGTTTGACCGTATCTTCTCAATAAGTCGCTGTGTTATCCGGTGGTAATTTTTTGAAATTTTAACAATAGAAAACAATTTATGACTTCATATTAATATAACTAATAATACAAAAACATATACATAAATCAAAAAATCCGTCAAGTGCGAGTTGAACTCGTGCACCAAGAGTTCCTTACCGTTATCTCTAAAAATGGCAAAAAATCACGTTTGTTGTATGGGAGCAATCTTTATATATTTATATTATTCTGCTTTAATATTTGTTGTTATGGCGGCAACAGAAATAAATAATCTGTGTAATCAATCAAAATATCAACTAGACAGTTGAAATTTTGATTGATTAGCCAACTGTCACCAAGCTGTATCTAGTGAACGTTGATACCTAGACAGGTATCAACGTTCTCTAGATACAGCTTGGTGACAGACAAACAGACAATCGGAAAGCCGAGTTTTAGTAAAAGGGTTCAATTTTTTAGCCTTTTGGGTACAGAACTCCAATAAAGACAAAGTTACGCCTTATTAAAACTTTTATATTTATAACTCAAGAAACACTGAACCAATTTTAATAAATTGATGCGATTGTTCTGTATCAGTCCGAAGCAACGCAATTACTATGATAACAAAAAAATTGCTATGGCCACATTCCTGTAGGGATGGACATAGGTACATATGCACCCATGCTTAGCCGATTTTAGGTTCCATGAAGTGAGACTCCTCTCACTTCCGTTCGTTTCAAAGTCCGTTTGAATGAAAAATTACGTGGTAGAGTCTTGCAACGACTCGCCCTGATTGGTACCACCACCTTACCTATTCCTGCCACAATAGCGGCAGTGCTTGCCATTGTCGTGTACTGGTTTGGAGGGTAGGGTAGCCGGTAAACTTTTTCAGGCTCACCATCCCAGCCTCAGGTTGGCAACGCACCTTTTCCACCTTTGGTAGACACCAACATAAGTGACTAAAAGCGACGTGTATTTCTTACCATCAGGAAATCCGTCTGCTTGTTTGCCTTCCAATAACGTGAAAAAACATAAGTACAAGTTGCCTTACCTGGAAATCGAACCCAAGATGTTGTTCCTCAATGTCTGACACCAATCCCACTTGACCATAGGGTCGATGGAGGTGTGCTTAATTAAATTTTTTGGCTACTGCTAGTTTTGCTAAATGAAGATATGATTATCAGTGCGTGCGGCAGATGCTTTGGCAGCTGCTGGATACGGTTCGTAGCCTGCCAATACCTGCATTGTAGCTTGTACAATCAATTCCATAATTAAAATAGAAAACGTGCTAAATGTAACATCATAAACAAAAGTTATACAATTTGGCGTATAATAATAATTAATTATCTGTTAACGTATTTTTTTATTAGAAGTATAACGCAGTAAAAACCAGACTTCAACTTGCCTAACATTTTTTTAAAACTTTAATTCATAATTTGAAAAAAACTAACGCACTATTCGATCCTACATTTTTGAAAGATTCCCTCAATTTCTCTAGGATGGCGTCGTCAGATCCCAGTTTCCTTATAATGTGACAGGTGGCAAATCCGTCGCCATATCGGCCACAAATTCCTGGTCTCCCCACGATGATTTCCTTCACCCTAAGAGCACTTAAGTTATAAAAACTCATTATTACATGGTGGGATCCGAACTTGGACTACAAATTGGATGTCAGAAGCGCGTGCATCTAGGCCACTGATTCAGATTTTAAATGAGAAACATATTATGTACTTTTTCACATAAAACTTTTAATCGAAAATTATCTTTCAAATAGCCGACCGCTTTCGCGTTTTACAGCATCATCAGGGCTAGAACTTAAGTTATTAACAATACTTCGGTATGTGGTCGTCATTCTAAACTAATGTGGGTAGACATAAATTTAGTTGAGAATAACCAAACGCCAACAATGAATAATATAGAATAGGCCACTGAGACTCAAATTTTAAGTCCTTGTGTTTATCTAGTTTATACAAAACTGTTATTCGCTATTTCGCCCCATTGATGTTTAAATTTATTTTGTGTGTGCGTACGCCTGAAGGTTTTACCTGTGCGTTGAAATATAAGTTCACCACTTTTTAATTTTTTTATATAAATAGATTTAACAATACTCAAAGCTGTGTTTCTATAATTAATTATTTTCGTCGAAGATTGTCTCGCAGATGTCGCTTCTGTGTCTGATCTAATACTTTCAAAACAAGACTTTATCGATTTCGCTGAAATTAGGTAACTAGCGGTTTTGAAGGGTAAAAAATGTATCTAGATAGGTCTTATGTCTGACGAATACTACAGTTAAAAAAAGAGCAAGATAGGTCTAAGTTGAAATTGCGAATCACGACATCTATAGTATATATCTATACTACTTTGTCGGTAGCATTTGGTGTAAAAAAGTACCACTGCGGTTTCCTTGGCTTACCAGATGGCAAGTTTTTCAAGTAGGCGAAAGATTATAGCACTGACAAAAAAAGAACTACCGAGTGAAGCTCGGTCGCTAAAGTAGTATTAATAATGCGCATAGACCTATCACTATCAGAGGGAAGAATAAAATTTTCTCCAAATGACTCAGTACACAAAAATACCATGATTCATATCTCGAGTGACGAAGAAATCAATTTTATCTTAAACTAATGATAAAGATTGAGTAATATTTTATTGTGTCACCAAAATAGTCATAAGTGGTCGGTATTATTCATAATATTATCAGCTGCTGTCAAAATACTAAGTGCTCATTTTTTTTAGCTAATATTGATTTATTGGTCAAAACCGCAAATAATACACTCATGTAAAAGGATTTTGTGTTTGTTTTGTATAAATATTGATTGACAAAAAAGCGACAACACAAAAATCCGCTTTTTTTTGTTATAAAGAAAAGGCTATTCTTTAATATAAAAAATATAAATATCGTCAATTCCATATCCCGAAGGGGTAGGTAGAGGTACACCCACAATTTACCGACAATATTAAGTGTTATGATGTGATGGGATGGATTTAAATAAAGATGGGATTTAAATAAACTGAAAAAAATCATATAACATGTCCCCCAACTTGAGAATCGAACCCGGGACTTTGTACGTCAAATTTGGACACCAAACTACATTCGACTGCTGACGTGATAAATTCATAATCTAGATTTTACACAGAGCGACTGCGATCTTAAATCTGAAGAAGGGACACCAGTCCTAATCCTAGATTCGAAATCAAAATCCTAGATTTTGAATACATTCAGCATTTATTCGATATATATTATGAATGAATGAATAATGGTTCATTTATTAATATCTGCGATTTTGTCTTGGATGTAATAAAAAA
Organism: Lasaia peninsularis; assembly: GCA_018236625.1. Classification (NCBI taxonomy): domain Eukaryota; kingdom Metazoa; phylum Arthropoda; class Insecta; order Lepidoptera; family Riodinidae; genus Lasaia; species Lasaia peninsularis. The sequence continues at coordinate 3,346 of DVZL01004264.1, read as the reverse complement.
CTAAAAAATGAATGCGTTATTTTAATTAAAATTAGTCGTTCGAAACTATCAATATTTATTCGATATACATATTATATTATGAACGAATCAAGAAGAGTTTATTTATTCGTTCATATCAACGACTTAGTCTTGAATGTATTAAAAAACTAAATAATAAATGCGCTATTTTAATTGAAATAAGTCGCTCGAAACTATCAAAATTTGTTCGATATATATTATGAATGAATCAAGAAGAGTTCATTTATTCATTCATATCTACGACTTTGTCTTGAATGTAATAAAAAACTAAATAATGAATGCGGTATTTTAATTGAAATAAGTCGTTCGAAACTAACAGACTAACCAATCCACCGGAAAATTAGCACTCAAATGTAATTAGCGCTCGGTAATTGGAAAGTCGCAGAACGTTCGAACTACACGCAGTATTATTTGTTAATTGCTAATTAATTGTAATGTTTTTGCACGATCTTATCTTTGGTTTGATGCTAATGCCCGATTTCACGGTGTAGGATGTAACGACCCCATCGCAAGCATTGATATAGTCCAAAAAAAAAAATTGGTGGTAGAGTTCTATTTTGAAAAATAATTGAAAATTGGTACCGGTAAATTTACGCAACAAATTTTACATAGTAGCTACCAGTTAACAGTTGGCGTATTATATTATTTCTGGATAGGGGGATTTAGGCGAAGGTCTAATTTAAAATAAAATGTTTGCTTTTTTGGTTTAGTTTTTTTTGGTTAAATTTTTTAGTTATATTTAAAAATAATCATACATAATATGATTCATTCAATCAGTTAAAAGCACATACAAGAAAAAAATTAAAAGCATTACAAAATTTAAAGTTAAAAAATCATAAACCACATTTTTTCGTTTCAAATGAAATGTTAAATTGGTTATAAACTATACAATCCTCTTCCTTTGTGTTGGTCCGTATCTTATTATTTACATACCCCAAACGGGGCCGCGTCGCGTTCTACTGACGAGTTTTCAGCGTAAGCTGAACTCCATTTAATACCAGTTCGATATGATACCAGAGCTCTTTTTAAATTGGTACATATAATATTACGTGATTGATATAACTTCTTTATTTGTTAACCGATTTTAATGAAATTAACACTAAATGTTAAGTAAAGGCCATCACACCATATTTCTGGAAACTGCCACCAAATCGGTTAAGCCATTTATGAGATGAATGTGCACAAACACACATACAGACAAATCGACAAAAAAGCCAATTATGTTCTATTAAATAAATTTTTCATGTCCAGACAGCGATCAGTTAGAGTTTTATTAAAATATGTATAGAAAGCTTACAAAAAAAAAACTTCGAACCGTAATTATCGTAATTTGAAAAATTATTGAAGTACTCGTACAAAAGGGTATAAAGAAAGCGATCGTGTGTGTTGCAATTTAGATGAGGAAATGTGATACAAAGGTTAATTGTGCTTGACGTTTGGTTGAGCTTCTGGGTCACCTGCCATTATTGTTATTGAAAATATAACCAAATAACGTACTTTTATAATCTAATAACAAATTGTAATTTGTACTTGTGTTCTAGAATTTCTATTATCAACTGATTGCATTGTTGTTTTTAGGGTATCGTACCCAAAGAATCTAAACGATGCTTTATTACTAAGACTCCCCTGACCGTCTACCCGACGCTATCTGTAGTCTAGCATCGAAAAAGATTTTTGCAGATAAAATAATACAGAACCCTCGGTGATTCGTTTTTTTTATATCGATAGGAAAACAAACAAATAATAATTCGAGTTTGAGATCTTAGGCCTTTTGCGTAAATAAATTTAACGTACCGTAAAATCTAATTTTAAGTTTTTTTTTAATTTCATGTTTTTTTTAATAAACATATTTTTTTTGGTTTCATTAATTTTAATAAAACAAAACATTAAAAATCAAATCTATGTAAAACGTGACACTTAAATTTCCAAATTTTTTTTTTACAATTACACAAAATAAAAATTATAAAATTGAGAAATATGTATAATATTTTTTTACACAAAAAAAACGTAACCTTAAGAGACAATTAACTTTAACGTTGTATTGAAGAATGTCTTTTTTAAATATCTGAAACAGAGATCAAATATACGCATTATTATAACAAGAAAAAATTTGAAACATTTGTATTTATCTATTTATTTAACGTTTTATTGTACACAAGTAATATTCAAGAGGTACACACAAACAACAAATCAGTTCAAAAGCAGAGTTTTAAGTGTATAATCTTATCTTGTTGCAGTTAAACAATGGGAGTCTCAGAACCTGGTTCATCTACGACCCCCGATCTGCCACCCCACGACCCTGAGCGTCCGGGATCTGGCAGCGGCGCGGATGATGAGGATATCCCGAGGAGGAAGCAAAGGCGATACCGTACTACTTTCACCAGCTACCAACTTGATGAACTTGAAAAGGCCTTTGGGAGGACTCATTACCCTGATGTTTTTACAAGGTACGTTCTTTCGGTTCCGTACACATTGGGTAAGGTTCGAACACAATTACTAAGACTCCACTGTCTGCCTGTCTGTCTGGTTATGGTCTGTATCTCATGAACCTTAATAGCTAAACAGTTGAATTATTTACAGATTATATATTTCTGTTGCTTCAATAACAACAAATGCTTTTCCCCGTGTTGGTAGCTCGTAATAGGTTAAACTTTCTCACGCAAGAGGTTTACCATTCCAGCCTTAGGTTGGCAACGCACCATTTCCACCTTTGGTGTATATAGGCGACGTGCATTTCTTACCATCAGGAAATCCGTATGCTTGTTTGCCTTCCAATAACATTAAAAAAAGGAAAAAATCCGTATTAAAGTAACTCTGTCTGCTCATCTGTCTATCAGTTACGCTTTAACGCCTAAACTACTGTTCAGATTTTGATGAAATTTGGTACAAAGATAGAATTGACCTTTAGGAAGAACATAAGCTACTTTTTACTGCAAAAAAAGGGAGGGGTTAGAGGAGGGGATGAATATTTATATGGAAATGTTTTGATGACATAAAATATATATCCGATTCGTTTTCCGATTTTACAATTGCCTAAATTTTGTTTGTATGATAGTCACACGTAGGCGAAGCCGCGGGCAACTGCTAGTAATATATAAAGGTCTCATACAACAAAAGACTCGCACTTGGCTGACTTCTACGTTTTTATTATGTTTTCTTCTCGAGACCACGTATTCTCCTTGTAACCACCGGGGTTATTGTGTATCTTTTTGACAATTATAAGATACGAACTCCGAGCCGGAGTTCTCATAATATATTCACTGTCAAATGGCATGTTTCGTATTGTCTAACTCCAGTCAACAACTACTATGACGTCACGAGAATAATA
>DVZL01004263.1:0-13093 GCA_018236625.1 Lasaia peninsularis | reverse complement strand
ATTAACTTTGTTGTTTTTTTCGTTATCACTTTGTTACTGTTATTAATTTTATTAATTGTTGCCTTAATTTTATCGTTTTTGTCATTTGTTATTGTGTATTTACTTATATTGGAATGGATGAATAATAATAATATCATAATTATTTATATTTCTATTCGTATTTTTTTGCGGATGCTTGCAGCAATCCCTTTACTTATAATTTATTAAATATTAAAAAAATATACTTTTTCCTTTGATCGAAATGTTGGGAACTTCTGAACGTTTGTTTACATAATTTATACATTCTCGTGACAGATAGTATATATCTATATATTTTTTTAAAAGAGGTCTCTAGTTTCTTATAGAAAAATATATAATTTTTTATGGGATATATCAGCGAACAGGCACACGGGTCTCCTGATGGTAAGAGACAACCGTGACCTAGACACCATTGAATATGTTGTAGGTGCCCTGTGGTAGGGCTGTTAGACCATATGTGCAAGTCTACCGGCTACCCTACCTACGGACGGGACGACAATGACACTATGGCGGCAGGAATAGGTAAGACGGTGGATCCTTACTCAGTCGAGTTGCTGCACAACATTCTACCACCAGTGGTTATGTTGGTAATGACCCAGTTAACCAAAAACCACGAAGTGCCGGATTCGATTCCAGAGTGGGGTAAATTGTACTTATAATTTTTTTCACTGTATCTGCAAAACATAATATTGTCTCCCATATAGATAAATATGCACCTCTACCTACCGTTTCGGGGAAATAGGCGTGAAGATATTATTTTTGTAAAAGCATATTTTTGAATAGAATTTGTAACACTTACTTGTCTAATTACAGTCTTGATTTCGACCCTACCTTCTTAGATTTTGTTGCGGAAAAAATATGTAGGCTCAAGAGTGATTGCTGTAAATTGGGGAAACAGACAACAGGTAGAAGAAAAATTGATTGTTGTGAGTGGTACATTTTCGACGAGGAAAAAACTGCCTATAGAGAACATCTCCCGTAAGGATGTCGTTTAATGCCTGCATGCTAGCCCTGCTGATACAAACATAATCAATGCAATTAAAATATTAACTATAATAAAATTTAAAGTTCATATTTGTTTTTCAGATCCAAGGTATCGTTGTCACTAAGTTTCTCATGGAGTTTGCAGTGCTCGAGAAGGTTTTTTATCACTGAAATTAAACAAAATGTATATTTTTATATATCTAAGTAAAAATTGTTGTTGATTCAAACCTGAGTTAAAAAAACAGCCAAGTGCGAGTAAGTATATATAGTAATAAATGAAATTAGTATTACCAAAACTACTCCCTAACGCTATTTCTCGGTGCAAGAAGCGACAATAAATGTTATGTTATTCAGATAAACTGAAAAAACTCATGAGAACATTTTGCCCTACTCAGTAATCAAACCCGGCACCTCTTTCGTAAAATTCGTCATACATACATATACACATATAATAAAACTATAGATGAGTGAATTCTGGATATTGAAAATATTTAAAAAATAATACGACTAAATTCTTGTAACTTGTAAAATACTCAAGTATTGTAATAGAGGCCGTCCATTAATCACGTGATGTTTTTTTAGGCATTTTTTGACCCCGCCTCCCCTTTGGTGATACGTGGTGAGGTTTAAGACTACCCCTCCCCCCTATATATGTACCTGCAAAGAATCTATTTTTTTATTTATAAAAACTAAACTAAAAATAATAATATGTAACGCCGCTTTTCGGATGAATACCGCGCGATTGCCGAAAAAATAAGTACACGTGATATATTACTTTACTCCCCCTCCAACCCTTGTGATGTTTCGTGTTTTTTTTGGACCCTTAATCATGTGAAGGCTTCGAGCCTCACATGATTAATGGACAGCCACATAGTATAAAGCGAATATTTTGTAAGAATGATGTTAATAATTGAAATAAATTATTTATATGCCAAATATGTATGTTAAAAGTTAATTTTTATTTATTTATCGTAAACTAAACAGGATGGCCAAAAAGTCGTGGATTTGTTGTCATTGTTGTTTTGTTTTTTCTTCCAAGAAAGATTCCTAGAGCCAAACATGGCCACATGTAATACCTTTTCAGTATACCTACCCATTAGATGCGCCAAAACTTGTAATACAGGGTCACTTTTCGGTAGAGTATTTTTTTTTCACAGTGGGGTCCGAAGTAAATAAAAAAGTTATGATTTGAGAAAAAAAATTATAAAACTGAATATTATCTTCAATAGCATGTCTAATGCAAGAACTTATCAGTACCAATCTAGTGAGAATTATAAAAAAGATACAGAATGTAATTTTTTATAAATTTTAATAAGAATGATGTAGTTAAAACGAAGTCAATTTTCTCATAAAATATAAAATAAATTGTAACTCTGCTGTGGGTGACGTTAAAGACCTCTCGTAGAACAACTTTTTGCGGCTGATGACCCTATCTAACCCCTAGTTGCGTTTGATCCACGACTTTTTGATCACCTGTATATTATATACTAATTATATTATTATTTAATAACATTAATTTACACCCGACTTATTTTAACCCTGTCTACCATAAACTACTACCGTTTCCAAACCTAGTCAGTCAGGAGAAGAAACGGCAAAACAAACTCCCGGGAACTATGAATTCTTTAATGAAATTTAAACTATGTAAATATTAATTAGATGTATTTATTACTTAATCCTAATCATTTATGCTACAATAAGTCAAATACCTTCCCACGAAATCGTTTAAGTGGAAGTGAATTATTAAAATTTTAATATTTTACCTTGTTTATCTGAACTAGAGAGGAACATAGCGAGGGCCGGAAATCTTTTCACCTTGCAAAGCGCTTGCAGATATGCAGAAATGGTTTTGTCTCTGAACTTCTCCTTATTATTATGCAGTACATGCAATACTTCTGATAGAACATCACTTTCTAATGCATTCGCGAATATAGATGGAATATTACATGGGTCTATTATCTGGAAATAGAGGGGTGTAAAACTATTAATATTTATTATTTTTTGTCCCGTGTGGGTCCGGGTTCCCTGTGTAGAATAGACCATCTGCTTCCCTCCCAGGCACCTCGTAAGAGGCGAGCACAGGTTAACTGGGTCACTTGCATCATGACCACTAGTGGTAGAGTGCTACGCAGTAACTCTCCGGGGTAGAGATCCACCGCATTGCATATACCGTCTAACAGCCCGACCAGATAGTGACGCACCTATAACATCTATGGTATATATAGGCCACGGTTTTCTCTTACCAGCCTGTAAACCAGGAGACTCGTGTGCTTGTTTGCTGTCTTATCCCATAAAAAAAAACACTCAAAAACTCTTAAGAACAAATGGCCCTACCGAGGAACTTACTATTACTACATACTTAGTATTAAACAAAGTGACTTCCCATTCCTGTATGTCCATATGTATGCTTCAATCTTTAAAACTACCCAACGGATTTGGATACTGTTTTATTTTATGGATAGTGATTCAAAAGGAAGGTTCACATGTATATAACATGCATAATATACCCATACGAAGCTGGTGCGGGTAGAATAAATAAGTATATGGATTAATTACTTACACTTAAATAATCACTTCTTGCTACACAACTCCCTCTAAAATTCTTCCATTCGAACATGAATTGAACACTATTAACTGGTGGTACCATGGATTCCTTAGTCTTCTCACTGGATATCACATCTGTAATAAGTTTCACAGATTCAGGACTATCACCTCCTTTGATCTCTTTATCTACATTTGATTTTGCAGTATTAACATTACCTCCTTCGCTCACTTTATTATCTATGATTAATTCTTTAGCTTTATTAGTTCCTTTGGTAGTTTCATTATGTTTAGATTCAGGATTATCACCCACTATGCTGACTTTATTGTTTATATTTAATTCTGAAGCATTGCTAACATCACATTTATTCTTCACGGTTTCCGGAGCATTATTATTACTGTCTCCATGAGCTTTATCGTCTATTTCGACGATTTTAAGGCGCGTGGCCGGCTTTTCAACGTAATTTGTTCCTAGAGGCACTTCTTGAATAGGTATGTGTTTTAGGGCCCGCTGAAATATAAAAGTACAATTTAGATAAAAAAAAAACAATGCCATATCGCCAAAATGATAGACAGAGGTACATAACACACCCCTCAAATAGTTGCATATGTAGTAGTAGTTGGCGTTGGGCGTGTATGCTAACCCGCAATGAGGCTCTAACGAACCTCGAGAAACTGTAAGCTAAATAACTGCTATTTTGATGTTTGGTTAGCCATAGGCAAGAACTAGTTATATGTAAATAATAACATTTATTAAAAACTAGGTGTTAATAATTATTGTCACTGTTTCTAGAAGTAGCCTATCTGAAAAAGAAACATCACTCCCTGGATTAAATAATCCCAATACGCGAGCGTAGCCGCAGGCAACAATTAGTCTTAAATATACTTTTAAGACTACGACATTATTTTAGACAATTACAAGAAAGCTTTTTTACAATTTTATAAGATGTAGTAAAAGGACTATGTAGAAAGAGTTCCCATCATTAAAGTCTTGATCACATTATTCTCTTTCGTTACTACAAATATTTTCATAAAACCAAACTAACTTTTTGTTATAGAAGACAGCACACGTTGTCCTGATAGACAACCGTGTCTATGGTCAGGCTGTTAGACTGTATATATATGTACGTACACAACAATGCAGGAATAAGTAAGGCAGTGGATCCCTACCGTTGCTGCACAGCTCTCCATCACCTAAATTCCTCATTTGGACCTAAGCATGTTCTAAACAGTTTGACGAAAAGCACTAGTAGCATATTTATCTAGTTATACATAAGTAATATATAAACAATATTATTTGTGAAACTTACTTTGGACCTTAAATGTGGAGGTTTCTTCACAGGTTTTATAACCGTTATATTTTCACCAACACCATCTTTCCATTTCTCCAATGGTGACAGTTCTTTTTCTTTGACTACTTCATTTGGTATCTCTACGATTTTAGGTTCTGATTTTGATGTTGGCAGAATTGATTTTGCTTCAGCGCTTGGAGATAGTGGAGAAGATTTGGACTTGGCCTGAAATAAATCAAATACTTTTAAACGAGCAATTGTTTATATATTATTTATATTTTTTATTTATTTATTCATACCGGCGATTTCAGAAATGGCCTTGACTATTTCTCTAATATTTGATACCTTTAGGGGGTAAAAAATTGGTCTAGATAGGTAGAATGTCTAAGAAAACTACAGTTAACTGGATCAGCCTGCGGCTCGCCAGCCGCCAGTAATACAATATTTTTAGATTATTTGACATATAGTAATTATGTGCCAGATTATCAGAAATTGTTATTAGGTTGCGTCAATGTTAATCATCACATTAACTTTTTAAATAAATGCTTTACTTTTGCAGTTGCGTTTTATTGTAGTTTACACACAATGTGTAACACTAACAACACGAAGACTGAAAGTAGTTTTTTCAGTTTAATATGATTATTGAGGCCTGCAACGTCTAGCATTAGCGACAATGTGTCCCAAGGGAAAAAAGGTTGAATATGGTGGAACTAGATGAAGAAAATCAAAAGTCTCGGATTATTTTGTGCACAAAATCTATTTACCCCACCCCTATTTCCCCAATTTCTCCGAATGAGTGATCATCACTAAAAAAAGTACCCCATTGACCAGTATTGAGTGCCCTAAGGTTTAGGGTTCTTAGGCTCTAATTTCAGGACTGCTTTGATACTCACAATCTAAAGAATGTCCAGCTTTTGTATTATTTTGATAAAACTCTGTAAATTATAATTAAAATAAATTACCCCTTTTGTCCCCATCCTAGCCTTAATCACCATAAGTTGTCGTCTGGTAGCTGCATTGTTGGGTTCTAGCTTCAGAACTTCCTCAAGGTCATGGGTTGCAGCACGGAGAGAGCCAAGTTTTTCTCTAGCTGTGGCTCGCCTTTGTAAAGCTTTGACGTAAGTTGGATCTAGTTTGAGAGATTCTGTACAATCCGCTTCAGCTTGGTGTAAGCTGAAACATAAATTTTAAATTTTTACTTATTTAAAAACACATAAATAAAATTGGAGTGTCTGTAATATTAAAATAACCGTTTTTTACTAAATACGTATGTACCTGTTTACAAGGTACATATACCAAAACAGTATTTTTTAGAATTTTTATCTGTCTGTCTGTGTTATGTGTGTATGTAATAAGGAAGGGCATAGGCTACTTTTATTTTAGAAATCTATAAAATAAATAAATTCAATGAAAACGCGGACGAAATCTCGGGCACAGCTACTTTAAAAATAAATTTAGTAATAAATAGTGATAATGGTGGTAATTCTTCTAAGCAATAACTAAACTTTTTCTTAAGTTTTCACTGTTTTACTTTATCACATGAAAAAAAAAAGACACATATAACATATGTAGTATGCTTTTAGATTATATTGTATGTGACATTTCTACAACCGTTCAGTCTATATCCTAGAGTATGTCAGTTTAAAACCGTTCAAGTTATTATGTCATTTCCAATTTGACAGCACTGCAAATGTTATGTCTCTTTACTTTAATTACGTTGAAGAAGATTACGATAATTTAAATTAGGTTTAGTTAACATCCAGCAGAATTACTGCACTGTCCATTTAAAATCTATACATATAAAAATGAATTCCCCTTCGTTAGTCTCGCTAAAACTCGAGAACAGCTAAACCGATTTGGCTTATTTTGGTCTTGAAATGTTCGTGGAAGTCCAGGGAAGGTTTAAACCATGTGAAAATATAACAAAATTGCAAGGAAAATACTAAAAGCGACAATTTAATTTTGTTTGATTTATGTTCATGTATTCAGTGAAACTAAGTTCACCGGGTCAGCTAGTTAGCAATAAAATAGTGATGAGCGCACTAAAAAAATGTAAAACAACACTAACCTGTCTTTTTTCAAATAACACAATGCCCTATTTGCATAATAAATAGCATCATCCTTGACTAGTTCAATAGCTCTATTGTAGCATGATATTGCCTCATCCCATTTCTCATTTTTCACAAAAGTATTGCCCTGGAAACATTTTTGGGGTATTTCAATTTTAATTCATGATAATAAAATAATAATGTAGGGGCGAACGCAGCGCCAGCGCGCGCCGGAGCTACAACTGATCATACGATCCTCGCGCACCAATGAGGAGCTCTCCAGCAACCATCACGTCACTGGTGAACCCCATATAATGTAACGCCCATATCATGTAGTTTTTCCAAGAGATAATACAGCAAACACGCACATAGGTCACTTGATGATAAGAGACAACCAAGGCCAATACACACCATAGATGTTATAGGCGAGTGATTGTCTGTGGTGTGGCTGTTAGACCTTATGTGCATGTCTGCCTACAACTCTAGCTCGGGACACGACAATGTCATTGGCAGGAATAGGTAAGGGGGTGGATACTTCTACCCTGGCTAGTTGCTGTACAGCACTCCCCTATCAAGTGACCCAGTTAATCTATGCTCTCCTCATACAAGCTACCTGGTAGAAAGGTTAATGGTCTATTCGACACAGAAGACTTGGACCAAATTGAGGGTAAAACACACACAGTGCCTACTCATTTGCTTTATATTACATAACTTTAAAAAATATTGCCTAAATTCAAAATAGGATCTGTGCCATCATCATTTTTCATTACACATACAAAAAGCTTACTCTTTCTTTCTCATATTGTGCTTCTTCTCTTAACTTCTCCTGCTTACTTGCTTCACTCTTCTTACTGTCTAGGGACGCTGGGCCCTTATCTTCCATTTCTACCTCTTCACATGCCTTATCCTGCAATGTAACATTAAATAAATAAATATTACTGAATACATTACACAAATTGATAGCCCCAAAGTAAGCAAATTGTGTTATGGGTATAAGACAACAATACTAATATATAGAAATATTTAAATGGATACAAGAATAAACTTAATAAACACGCTGACCCCGAAATACAAACATTTATGTTCATCACGCAAAAATGCCTGTCCCTGTTGGGAATTGAACCCGTGCCTCACGGTTAGGCATAAACGTTAGCCACTCGACCAACAAGGCCATTGATAAGTAAGTCATTCTAGTTGAATATGTTACGCTGAGCTAATTTCTTTTCTTCTTTGTTTGGTTTCTTTGATTGAAAACAGGAAAATATTCATTTTTTCATAGTTATCCATATGTATGTTGCGTAAACAGTGAAAGTTATGCAAAAATTTCTTAATGTTTTTCAGACTATTCTGAGAAAGCATAACATTGCCCGGGATTGGAATATACTCGGAGTGGCAATAGGCTTGCCACCCATCACATCATGGGCCCTAGTACCTTGGCCAATTGTGGATGTTCTACTGGACTTGTGAGTTATGGATATACTAGCACACCTCTGCCTACATCTTTGGGAATAATAGGCGTGAAGGTACTTTTTTTTAACTTTAATAGGTAGGTATTAATAAATAATATATTTTATTTTATGTAGATAGTGCTATAAAAAACTTACCACATCAAACTTTTCCCAAGCACTGTAGTCTGATGATGTGATTCTCTTTTGTGTTGGTTTTTTAGTTTGTACAACTGGTTTATCTTTTTTCACTTTGCTTCGAATCGGAGGAAGATCCTGAAATGATTAGCAAACTAATAAAAAAATAGGTCCACAGTTTCTAATCTGCTCAATATAGGCAAGTGCCTACCAATCTGTGAAATTCCGTGGGTAGGAACCCATAGGGTTAAAACAGGACCCTATTAGACTAGACTTGACTCCGCAGTCCACTTGCTTGTCTTTAACTAGGCTGTTTCTCAAGTATTGTGATAACTACAGTTGAAATTTTCAGATTATGTATTTCTGTTAGGTTTATATCAAACAAAATTAAGTTAATATTTCCCATACAACAAGTGATTTTATTGCCCCATATTAATAAATGCAACAAGTAGTCTACCTGGTATGCGCTTCGGATATTACCAAAATATTTAAGTAGTTATATATTAATATTTAAAATAAATATTTAAAATGGCATTCCATACTATAAACATGATTTTTTTTACAAAACCCTTTGTGTAAGAGTGCAACTCGCAATTAGTCAGCTTTTATAAATTATGAATAAATAACATCAACCATTATCATGTTGAATATTACATTTAAGGAACTACAGCTAGCTTTTAATATGTTTTGCTAATCTCTAATGACCAATGGTTTAATACCAGACAGAAAAATGTGATAGGGTATGTTAATTAATAAAATATATAAATATATATTAACAATACAATAATGCAACATATCTACCAATTTCTTTATGTAACTTTAAGGGACTACAATACCTTCACATGTTACTGTTATGAATTTTGATATTTGTTGAGCCATTATAACGTATTGGTGGGACAAAAAAATGCCTAGTATTGTGCCAGTTCTTCAGTGATTAATTTGAGGTACAATAACTTCATTAATATTAAGAGTACCTAGTTATATTAATGAATATGGTGGTAAGTATTTAATTATTTAAACTTGTTTTTATTTTTAAAAAAACTGTTTATCGAGTCCTAAACCACTGATCCAATTAAGATAATGTATAAAGATCTGTAAATTACCATACCCCACGGTACACAGGTTATACAATAACAAAGAGGATCATATCTTCAAATCTTTCAGTCTCAAAACACTAAGTATGTAAAAATCTCATAATAAATATTGTTCTTAGCAAGAAAATAGAAATAAACACAGTAGTAGTAGTATTTTTACGCACAGTTGAGTGGTATTCTAACTACAAGTTATTGGTAAAAAACACTAGCAGAACCTGCTCGAATTCACCACTGAGAGCCGCCTCTTTACGTTTCATTTCTGTCTCCCAGTTCTGTAAGTCGGTAAGGTAGGTTTCAAGATTTTTCACATTATCACGAGCCTGTCGTTGTATTTCAAAAGCTTTATCCATTTTTAAAGACTAGTACCTGCAAAACGGTGTTTGATCAATATGATTGCGGCTGTCAAAATCAAAACATCTTAACAAAATTCGCATTGTCATTTGTCACAAGTGGCTTCTTTTATAACAGTGGCAACCCTAAGATAAAAATATTTTTTTTAACCCGGCGAGCGCACAGTTCGGTCAATTTGACCCGCGCCATTTTGAAAAGTGAATATTTCTTAAAACTTTGTGCTTCGTTGCCATACTTCTCAGTAGCTGGAGCTAACAGTCCACCCTCCCTGCGGGATATCGTCATTTAAGTCGAGTTGCGTCCGCAACGGTGGATAGACCCGGTTTAACACGAAAAAGGTAAATATGACCTAACCATACATTTCGTGTCGTAATTTCGCGCCATTTTTAAAAACTAGGGGAAAAGAAATTTAATAAACTCGTCGACTTTTGGTTTTCTGAAATATGTCACGATCGTGTCACACTTATGTCGAACTTGCATCATGATGCTAGCATTGATACATCTACCGGCAACAAACAAAAATCTTAGATCATTTTATAATGTGAGAAAAGGTGGTGTCAAGTACACTTATTCATGAGCATTTATTCAATCGTAAAGGTGTTATTCGATTGCCAAGGATGATACGCAAAAGGATAATAGGCTTTTTAGGAGAACCTGATGAGAAGTCACCTGCGAAGATACCTAATGTAAAAAAGAAATGTCAAGACTGTCCTGCCAAGAAAGACAAAAAATTTTTTTTTTTTGATATTGAAAGGCAAACAAGCGGACGGATTTCCTGATGGTAAAAAATACACGTCGCCTATATGAACAATAATTACTTGTCGGGGCTCTAACTGAAAAAAAGTATATATATTTTATAATTTTATTAGCTTAAGACAGAGGTTGTCGATTTTGTTCATATTTTTCTATATCCGGACCCAAACAAGAAATAGAATCGATGAAATCATAAGACATAATTATTATATATTATGTCTACCTGTAGCACAGTAATTTTTTGTTATCGTGAAGAAGACACGGCGCAACGAGTTAACGAGATGGTCAGTGATTGCTGCCCACGAACAATGGCAATACTAGGGGTTTAACGATTGCGTTGCCAACCTTTAAGAGATGAGTAGGTACGCTCTCTTCTTGAAGGTTATTAAGTCGTCTTGCTTTGAAAGCACGGTTGCTGACAAAAGACTGATTCCACAAAGACGTAGTAGCTTTGTGGCAAAAAAAGTCTATAAAATCGCACAGTTGGTGACCGCAAATTGAAATTGTGTGAGTGAAACCTAATGTGGAACTTAGTGGCTATAAGCTTAAACAGTGTTCTATGGAGCACTCCCCGTGACGAATACGTTATAATATGAATAACATGTCTCCGCAATGCCAGTGTCTAGCCATTTAATAATATCTTGGTCGCCGACTTTTCAAGCCACTTTAAACGCAAAGATTGTATGGTAGTTTTTTACTCTTTGAACGATACTATGACTCATATGGTTCTTGCTTATAAGCTACCTACTAAAATAGAAATTTGTGGAAAAAATGTATAATATTTTGTTCTTTTTTTATGAAATAAAGAAATGAACAAGCACACGGCCCTCCTGATGGTAAGAGACAACCGTAGCCTACAGACACAGGTTGTTATAGGTGCGTCGCTGTCCTGTAGCCGGGATGTTAGGCCTGGTGTGCAAGTCTGCCGGTTACCCTACCCTCCGGACCGGAACACGACAATGTTATTAAAGCGGTAGGATTAGGTAAGCCGATGGATCCCCACAGCATCCTACCACCAGTGGTCTTGTAATATAACCTATGCTCGCCTCTTACGAGCTGCATGGTAGAAGGCAGATCCAGTCTATTCTACTCAGAGGACCCGGACAAACACGGGGCAAAATTTATCTTATGATCTTAATTCACAGAAATCTGATCATGTGATTAAGGTCAGCAGCCTATTTGTTAGCTGTGAAAGAGTTACCTACTTTTGGAATCTTACAGTTGAAACACTTGTATGATACTGTATATGTATACTGATAATGTCACTGAGCTGGTATGATGATAGAGCTTGATGGTAGGAGACGTCCCCATGGAATTCCTACTAGAAAAAGTAAATGAACTAAAACTAGCTAGCCGTTTTTGGCTATTGAGCATACAATAGTTTATTCCATCCTGTTGAAATTTTTTTTCTTTCTTCTTTTTCTATATTTTTTTACAATGATCGGCTTTGATTTTAAAATAAAAAACAAATCAAACAACCTTACCCTAATAAAGGGTTTTCAAAATTATCGGTATATCTTTTAGTTCGAGATTTGTTTCTTATAATTCATTTAAACGAACAGCATCTATTCCATATTATGTTATCATTTTTTATGATATGCTTGGGGTTACTATTTCCAGTACGAAGGTATAAAGTGCTAAAAATTATTTGTTTGGATCAATGCTCAATCTATTTACACCATACGACATCGTCGCGATATCGTTTCATGTAAAACCTTCTGCTAATGCAATTTTAACGACAGGCAGTAACAAAGCAGTACGAAGACACGGTAACAACAGTGCAACAGTCATTAATAATGGCTAATCTTACTGCGGAGCGATCTTTGGAACGGTAATATCCGGATAACATTTTGTGCTTACATCCTGTGACTATTTCCTTATGATTAAGTACCTAGGAATAATAAATTATGATTAAAGTTATGATCTGTTTATTGAAACAAAAAGTACCTATATATAGTGACTTTTAGTTTAATGCCTACACTTCCATTTTCGATTTTCTTTACTTTTAGGTGGTTTGAGGTATCATGATATTAGTTATTACGTTTAATAGCTCGATACATTACCAGAATTAGGGCAGGATGATATATATTTATTTGTTTTTAAAAAAATTTGGTCAGGTTGTGTCAGTTTCTTTTTTTTATGATATTCGAAGGCAAATAAGCGGACGGATTTCCTGATGGTAAGAAATACACGTCGCCTATTTAGACACCAATGGTGGAAAGGGTGCGTTGCCAAGTTGAGGCTGGGATGGTAAGCCTCTTGCGTGAGTACGTTTACCGGCTACTCCACCCTCCAAACCAGAACACGAAAATGTCGAGCACTGACTCTATAGTGGCAGGAAGGCAGTGGTAACAATCCGGGCGAGTCGTTGCAAAACTCTACCACCTAGTCAATGTCACGGTGTTGGTGACAATAGACCCTGTGCTCGC
>DVZL01004262.1:0-13093 GCA_018236625.1 Lasaia peninsularis | reverse complement strand
GGTGTCTATAGGCGACGTGTATTTCTTACCATCAGGAAATCCGTCTGCTTGTTTGCCTTCCAATATCATAAAAAATGTACCTCTGTCTACACTTTCAGGGATATGGGCGTGACGATATTTTTTTTTAATTTTATTTTTTTTATCTACATAAGAAAACGAAAACTGTCATAAGAGATGGCGTTGTAGTCACATAGACGTATTTATTTACTCTGTGTTATAAGAATTACTTCCATGTAGTTAATGTTTGTTTAGAATATTTTTTTTCTATTATATACTAGCTGACCCGGCGAATTTCATACCGCATAACAGTCAATGAATGTCGAATAAGCTGAATTAATTTAGGCTTTGATGTAGGTACGTAAAACAATGATACAAAAAAATATGAATATAGATAGATGTATAATAGTATTTTATTCTAATGAATGATATATACAAAAATTAATTTTAACAAGTAGGCAAATGCTTCATAAGTTGAAAGCTTTTTTTTATAATTATTGAAATTCTGGTGGTTGGGATCCTCAAAGAACAAGTTTCTATGGTTGTAAAGATTTATTTTTATTCAAATGCCGTGCCGTGACCAAGGAAAACGGGTTTCATTTTTATATAATATACATAGATTACATTGATTGGTAAGAGACAACTATGATCTATAGATACCATAGACATTTTTTATCTACTAATTTTTTTTTTGTAAATTCTTCCCATTCAGGGAAAGGCAAGGG
The DNA here is from genome assembly GCA_018236625.1 of Lasaia peninsularis. Classification (NCBI taxonomy): domain Eukaryota; kingdom Metazoa; phylum Arthropoda; class Insecta; order Lepidoptera; family Riodinidae; genus Lasaia; species Lasaia peninsularis. Next base: position 12,371 of record DVZL01004262.1, on the reverse strand, counting down.
AACTTTGTCCATACAGCCTAGTATTAGGTATTTTATTTTTTCAGTAATAATGGTATATCCATGGAAGATGAGGGTGATAAGAAGATTCCATGGAAAATGAGATGACGGACTTCTGGTAAAGCTGTGGGAACTTTACCAGAAATTTTGTGGAATTTTGGCGGGAACACAAAACGACACTTTTTCTGGCAATCTGGAAATCTGGCAGTGATTTCACATATCTTCACTGATGCACATTATTAAACGTTTTACGATAAAACCCCCACCATTTTTACAAATAAAACACTAATAAAACACAATTTTTGAAAACGAATATCTCACAGTGATCCGCTCCATTCCGCGTTCCCACCAAAACTCCACTTTTATTTTATTTATTATTCGTCGATACAATTTTGAAGCACATCTGACACTTTTATTGCTTTCCACTAGTCTAAATCAAAGATTAGGTTTGCAGTATGACCACAATTAAGAAAACTAATATCAACTTGAAGTATAGCCAACATACAAAAACCTGAACATGAAAGAAACAACTAAATTGAAATGAACAAAACTTGATTAAACTTAACAATAATATTATAGACACTTTAATTTTATTAGATTTTTTTTATTTATATATATGTATAGATAAGTGAAGCTGCGGGTAACAGATAATAAATGTATATTTAATGTGTCACTGTATCATTATTGTACATTGATACCCAAACATACTCGTAGTTTCCACTTTATCAGCGTTGAACAGTTATCAGTTTAATTGTCAATGTGACCTGTGTGATATCTTTGGAGGGATTCCGAGAACCATTACGCAGCAAAATAAAAATATATGTATAGTCTAAGGGCCTCTTTCTGAGTAAAGTTACAAGTAAGCTAATCGCTCAGTAAACACTTGAGTAAATGCAGAAAGCAATTTCACAAATTCCGAGTAACGTAAAATACAATTTATTTACTTGACAGTTTTATCTGTCAAGTAATCAATGAATAGTTAATTGACACTTTACTTAGATTTTGTGAAACAGGCCCTAAGTGTAAAAAATTCTACACTTCGCGTTCGCGTTAAGAATGTTGTTTTCATCGCTACTCATTGTCCTATAAAACCAGCTATATTCAAACTACTGCTACGCTCCGAGGAAATAAAGAAAAATCCGTCAAGTGCGAGTCGTAATCGCGCACGAAGGGTTCTGTATCATTATCTATAAAAATGACAAAAAATCAAGTTTGTTGTATGGGAGCTCCCTTTATAATTATTCTTTTCTATTTTTAGTTTCAGAGTGACCAGTTTAAGTCATTCTTTCAAACGTATGATGATTTATACTTAGTTAATAAGTAGTTAACTAAATTTTACGTGTTTAATTCAATCTTGATTAATATCTATTTAGTCAACTAAAGTCAAATTTAATGTAAGTTTAAGCTAAATTGTTATAAATATACAATTTAGTAAACTGCAAGTTGACATTTTGTTGTTTTTAGAGTGGAATTTATCAATTTAGTTTGGTTAACTACTTTCAACTTAATAAGTGTCAATAAGGAATTAGGATACAATTAAATTTGAACTTACCACTCCTACATTTAAATAATAATTACAGTAATTTAGTAAAATACATTTACTAAATTACTAGCTGTGCCCATGACTTTGTCCGCGTTTTTATTTAATTATTTTATTTTATACACTTCTAAAACAAAATTTTAAAAAAATGTAGCCTAAGCCGTTCCTTATTACATCAGCTGTCTGCCGGTGAAAACCCCGTCAAAATAGGGCCAGCCGTTTCAGAGATTAGCGAAAACAAACAGACAGACAGATAGACAGACAGACGGACAGACTGACAAAAATAAAAAAAATGTTGTTGTGGTGTATGTACCTTGTAAATATACATAATATGCATTTAGTAAAAAGCTGTTAATTTAATATTACATACAGACACTCCAATTTTATTTATTTGTATATAGATATTGATATGAAAATTTTTTAGTCGTTTAAAAAAGTCGTAACATAAAATCTTATACGAATTATCTTTATGCTCTTTATTTAAACGACTTCAAATGAGTAGGAGGTACTCAAAATGTCTTACTAGGGTTCCGTAGGTACCCCAAGGGTAAAACGGAACCCTATTACTTATAATATTATTTAAGTATTTCTATGTATTAGTGTCGTTGTCTAACACCCATAACACAAGCATATAATTTACTTACTTTGGGGTTAGATCAATTTGTGTAATTTGTCCAGAAATATATATTTTTTTTATTTTTTATTACTAAGGCTCCGTTGTCCGTCTGTCTGTCACTAGGCTGTATCTTATAAACCGTGATGGTTAGAAATATGAAATTTTCACAGATGATGAACTATAACAACAAATACTAAAAACAACTTTGCCGTTTTTATAGATAACTAGCTGACCCGGCGAACTTCGTACCGCCTAACAGTCTTGTCGTGTTACCTTTTAGCTAAACTGCCGTCCGCAAACTAAAATGTCGTTAAGTACCAAAACTACTTTCTGAGATAATTGCAAAAAACCTGGGATTTTGTGAAAGTCCTAATTGGGGTTAGCGGCAATTCAGCAAGGCTATGTTGTATTTAATATTTTAATAAACTCATACTACGTACCTTTAATCGCTTTTTAGCTAAGCAAAGATCCATAAGGACTTTTTAGCTTTGAAATGATAATTTTTCTTTGTAGATAACGGCCATATTCGTTTTTGTATTTTTAAAACTATAAATGCTACGAAAATTCAGGAAAGACAGATCGATGGAGTTTTTTTTCCTGATTAAGATGGCATTAAAAAGTCAATATCGACAGGATGTTAGTTAACGGCATTACAGCTTGCGGACTGTAGTAAAGTAATTTAGGCTTTGATGTATGTAATACAATAGTACAAAATAAATATAGATATATATTAAAAGTATTTTATTATGATGATATATATTCTGTATAATTATACATATAGAAAAAAAAACTTTAGAGACAAAGACAATAGTTTTGATCATAGATTAGGTACTGCACTTTTTAACTATTGTATCCATCCTTTTTAAATAGTTTACACAAAATATATTTCTCAACTCATGCATAAATGTCAATCATTACTTAAAGTATTTGACAGGATGGACAAGTGTTTGAAATATACTAAATATTTATTGAAAATGATTCATCTTTCATATATATTTATGATATTGGAAGGCAAACAAGCAGACGGATTTCCTGATGGTAAGGAATACACGTCGCTTATAGATACCAAAAGTGGTAATGGTGCGTTGCCAACCTCAGGCTAGGATGATAAGTCTCTTGCGTTAGTAAGTTTACCGGCTACCCTACCCTTCAAACCAGAGCACGACAATGGCGACCAATACGGTCGAGCGAGAGACTCTACCACCTAGTCAATGTCACGGTGTTGGTGACAATAGACCCTGTGCTCGCCTCTTACGAGCTGCCTGAAATAATTGTGTATTCATTGAGTTTTCATTGTTTTTTAAGAGGTATTCTGCTATTCGGGGCGGAGAAAATCCAACGAATTAAAAACCATGAAAATCGGTTCAGCAGATCTCGAGTTTTGAGTGTTGTGACAAACCCGCCTTTATTTTATATAGATTATAACGAACCCTCCGACCGCCAGTTAACTTGCACTTGACGGCTTTTTTAATATTTTTGCGCAAATTTATCTTAAGCGAACGCTTCAATAAAATATGTATAATTTGGTCTGTTTTACATTTTGCTTTTTTTGGTTTCGTATATTCTTAAGTTCGAGAGACATGAACTCTGGTTTAGAGACACGTTTCAATACTTATGCCTAATGTATGATACTAATTTGCATTGTTATGATAAGGATTATTACTGAATAATTCATTGGTATGGGAATATTTTGGCTATTTTTGGCGCTCTATTTTGATGTCTGTGTGTTTAGATTCGTATTGTTAGGATTCTACTCGTATGTTCTTTTGTAACATTTGTATAGATTGTTGTCATTTTTTTGAACGAAGTTCTTTATAAGTTGTGAAAGGGGGCTAGACGGAAAAAAATCTCACGAAAAGTTGTAACGACACTTTTTGCTATAATAAGCTATTGTAAGCTGTTCGGCGTGCACATGTTTCTCTATCTCTCTCTCTCTCTCTTATAGAAAGCAAGCCAGATATTTTCTCTATTTCGCATTGAACAGTGTGGTGTTGCGATGATTATTTTTTATTATCAATTAATTAGTGTAGGAATTGTAATAGAAAAATATTCGTAAACTTCGTTCCTTTCGGGTGTCCATTGACACCTCTCAATTTTTTTTTGATAATAGGCACGCATTACGCACACTAAACATCAAGTGAGATGCTGGTCAACAGCATCTCACTTGATGTTTAGTGATAATGCGACCGAAGATGGAACATGCCTATTTAGATACAGCCTATTCACTCTGGCCTTAAAGATAGCCAGGTTTGTCGTATTACCAAAGACGAATCAAATCTTTAAGTGCGCTTTATATCGTTTTAAAGCATTTTGATTATTAATTATTTATTTATTTATTGGAAGACTGGTTTTAATTTTATTAAACACTACAATTCACTTAAGATTGAATAATAAATTGTCAAAAGTACATATTTATCGATAGATAGGTGTTCTCCTAAATGTCGGTGTTTTGAACTTGTTGTTTTTTTAGGGTTTCGTACCAAAAGGCTTGAAAATGGAAACCTATTACCGATATAGATGTAGATTATGTATTTCTGTTCCTGCTATAACAACAAAGTACCTGGATGATCTAGCTTTGCTCGGTGTATTACTGATGAAATATGACTAATCAGTAACCAGGCAACCACTGTTATCCTTCAATAATTAATAAAGGTATTTTAGCAACCAAACTCTACTAAGCCTATCTCTAACTGTAGATATCGGCCATAAGACATTTTCTCCGTATGTCTCCGTCGGGAATCGAACCCGAGCCTCGCGGTTAGTCGATGCGGTTAGGCGTGTACGCTAGCCACTCGATAAAGGGTGCTCCCATACAACGAACGTGATTTTTTTTGGTGTTTTTTGACATACCTACTGGTTCCAGGTAGGATGATTTTCTTTTTCATCAGGCCTTTTTTTTGGTGCACAATAGAGAGTTATTCTGTAATATTCTATCCTTAAACTTAAATATTGTTAGTCACTCAAGTTCCCTGTGATCGTCCGGGTATCTTGTATAGAATAGACCATCCGCCTCCCTATCAGGCAGCTCGTAAGAGGTGGGCATAGGTTGACAGAGTCATTTCCAAAATGACCACTGGTGGTAGAATGCTGTGGAGCAACTGGCCCGGGCGATCCACCGCCTTACCTATTCATGCCGCCATAATGAGATTGTCGTGTTCCGGTCTGGAGGGTATGATAGCCGGTAGACTTGCACATACGCTCTAACAGTCCGACCCAGACAGTCAACCCAGACAGACGCCATTACAACATCTATGGTGTCTATAGACCACGGTTGTTGTGACATCAGGGACCAAGTACTCTAAAAACCAAAACCGGTCGTCTATTTGAAGAATATCTCAATTGTGAATTGATATGTGAAACACGACAAGTGTATTTAATTTAAACATACCAATGGTTTTGATAAAAATTTCGGGGCATGTTACCAAACTTTCCCTTCTTGCTTTGACGGCGTTCTTAACATTATTTATAAGTTCTTTGATGTTAGACGTGTGAATCATCTAATAACTTTTCAAGGGATTGCTGCAACCATAATTATTGGATATATTTTGTTTAGGTCGGCCATATTGTGACATATTTCTGGGAATACACAGTTAAATTATTATTAATCATCGCAGAATGTGACAGGGCGGTTAATATAGGAATGACAGTTTCGTTAATAAATACAGATAATAAATTTAAAAATATTTAATGAAACGCCGCTTTATATCATCATTACTGAGGACTTTTGTTTGCGTTTGGTCATATATTAATCTCTATATTATCGTGTTATTTAAAAAAAAACATTAGCTGTCTATGTTTTATAATTTAATTAGCTGATCCGGCGAACGTTGTTTTGGATTCATATTACGTCTAATAAATAAAAAAATGGACCAATTTATCGCTTTTGGGTATGAAGATAGCTTACGACGTATTCCTAGACCTGCCTTATATTTCAATTCAAAATCTTAAAACATTCAATAATTCAAAATATCTCAAATTTATAAAAAACTAGCGACCCGTCCCGGCTTCGCACGGGTATACTATACATGTTATATACAAAAAAACTTCCTCTTGAATCACTCCATCTATTAAAAAAACCGCATCAAAATCCGTTTCTTAGTTTTAAAGATTTAACCATACATAGGGACAGACAGAGAAAGTGACTTTGTTTTATAATATGTAATGAAGTTAAGTTAAAGCTAGTATATGTATATATACAAAAGAAAGTTGTGGTAGTTACACTATATATAACTCAAGAATTCCACCATTTACCAATGAGTATCTCGAATTAAAGTATATTTTCTGAGTGCTGTTACGGTGAAGGAAAACATCGTGACGGACTTGTCACTTATCGTCGGCTAATCGTGAGTGTTCTCTGCCTATTCTTTCAGATATATGGGCGTGAAGATGTATTTTATTTAGTTTAAAAAAGTGACTGTTGGTCTGTGTGGATGTAACTAATACCTAAAACCAGCGTCGTATTTTAGGCCCATAAGCAAATAGCTGCCAAGGCCTTTTTCATTATTTACAAAATTAACCGCACTATCCGCTGCAATAACTGTGTTACGTTATCTTTTTTTTGTTTTTTTTTTATTTGCAATCGACTTAGGTTTAGGACCTAGTGAACCTTGAATAATAAATTATTTATCTATAGATTTTTGGATTCAACAGACTCTGATATTTAAGCTAAATTGAAATCTTATCTTGCAATAAATGGGCGGAAAAACGACCCCAATTAGCGCTAGAATTGGTTATCTGTCCCGCTAATATGTCCATAAAGACTCCAACATCAAAAATTGCAAAATCCTTGATTTAAAAAAGATAGCAGATTATTGGTACCTTAGTAGTAGAGAGAGACAGATAGGGTATCGTCATAAAGTTGAAGGTACTTCCGCAATCTTATTTCTCTTTTTAATTTAGGATGTTTCTTCTTAGAAGCAACAATATTTCAATATTTCATCTTTACAAATAAATAAAATTGTAGTGTCTGTGTGTAATTTTAAAATAATACCTTTTTACTTAATGTATATATGTAGGTTTACATGGTATATATACCAGAAAAGTATTTTATAGAATTATTTTCTGTCTGTAATAATTGACAATGCATCTGTCTGGTTTCATCTTAAAAACATAATTACACTCATTGTGAATAAAAATATATTGCTGTTTTAAAAAAAACTGGCATCATCTACATATACTTAGTATTTTAGACTATGTTAATTATGTAAAAATATTCTTAGAGTTCTGAATAAACTGCGATGTTTTCTCGTATTAAAGTAACATTACAGTCTTAACTGATATATTTTATGCAAATGCTTCGTAAAACATAAAATAATGTTATTATAATATCCGCTTATATAATAAACGACCTCGTCCGCGTTTTTATTTAATTATTTTATTTTATACATTTCTAAAATAAAACTCTAAAATAAATGTAGCTTATACTGCTTGTTATATCAGCGGTCTGCTAGTGTAAGTCCCGTCAAAATAAGTCCAGCCGTTTCAGAGATTAGCGGGTACAAACAGACAGACAAACAAAAATTCCAAAAAATACTATTTCCGAGTAAACTTACATTTGTATTTAGTAAAAAGCGATTATTTAATATTATACACAGACACTCCAATTTTATTAATTTGTATAGATAATGTAAAAACTTCATTGGTGGAGCAGTTAACGTATTTGCTAAAAATGTTGCAGAGCTCGGGATCATATCCAGTTGGGACTAGACATTTGTCTGAATATGTCTAAGTCTAGATCTGGATATTTATTACATTTATTACAGTATGTTCTGAGTACTTGTTTAAAAAGGTCGAGTCTGTGACCTAATAAAATTAAAATAAACAAAAAAAAACACTAGAATCAAACAAAAATTCGAAAAGCATATTAAAATTCACGAAAAATCAATGTTTTTGAAGTTATATTTACTTAAAAATAAAATTCAAAATGTCTTTATTAGAAAGGTTTGGAGTTATGGAAAGTTTTTTAACCTCAATTTCAGAGTAACTAGTTATTGTCTTTATTACAAATTAAACATGTAATTTTAATTTTTAGATATGAAGATAAAAATTATAATAAAATCTATGGTCTCTGTTCAATAGAATATCCAAATATTTGAAAAAAAAAAATGGAACACGTGCTATTCGAAGTATTAAAAACTAAAACATGGCGTCTTACAAATGTTTTAGTAGACAGTTATTAATATAAAATGTTACGATGTTAGATGATTGAGACATTATAATGAAAGTCATAGGCGTGTCTAGAAAGTGAACGGTTAAATATAATTAGAGATTGGGTGTAGAGTATGTATTGGTAGGACTAGACAGAGTGTCTGGTCGCTTGTTACCATGAAGCTACAGGTACTTTACACTCTTAACAACGACGTGTCCGCAACATTTAGCATCTCTTTAGACGCTACTTACTTTCATAAGGCCGATTTTAAAATTGTCCAGTTTAGAAAGAGCAATACTAAATGTTCGGAACATGTTGTTTTTAAGCGTGTAATTTCCAGATTATCATGGTCGGTACTGACCAGTGTTCGCCGTCGGCGGTGGTGTCGGTGGAGTCGGCGGCGCGGGCAGTTCAGTGGTGTTGGGTGCGCAGGGGGCCGCATCTTCAGCGGGGCCGGGGGGAGGCGCACACAGCGCGACCAGCCGCAGCAGCGCCACGCACCACCACCAGAGCACGGCGGCCAGCGCGCGGGCGCCGCGGCCCGGGGCCCGTTCGCGACCGAAATACCGCGGCGTGGGGCGCGTGCGGCGGCGGCGGGAGCGACGCGGTGCGCGCGCGGACACACGGCGACTGCGCCGCCGCCGCCGGCGCCGCCCGACCGTACCCGAACACTATTTCGGGAGCCGCCCGCCCGACGTGCGCTGCCAATTTTACGCGAAATTGCGGGCGGGCGGTGATGCGATATGTGCGGGCGTCTGCGGGGACCTCGGAGTGGTGCCCGCGGACCCTTCGCCCATAGGGTCGGGGGTTAGGTCTCACAAAAATCCGAAACGACCTTAACGCGAGACACGTGCGTCGCTCTGCGTTTAAAATAGTCGACGGCCAACGTGGTGCGCTGTGTCAATAGCTACAATGTCGCGTCGATAGGCTAGGGGACAGAGACACGCACTATCTCACCGTCTCGCGCGCTGTGTTGTGAATTCTTATGTACGGTTTATATTTAGGTACTAAAATTATTTCTGATATAGATAGGTGTTTGACATTACGTTGAACTCTCATACGTCGGGAACTTCCACCTGTAGGAACGCATTCGAAAATGGACTACCGGATAATCCGGCGGTTTATTTGCTTTTTAATTTCGAATAGTGTTCTTTGATCGTGTTAATGAGATAATATAATGAAGGTATTCGTGTGAATATTTATTAAGCAGTGATATTTTAATAAATCTTGATCAACGTTTTTTGTGAAACGTAATAACATAAAAAAATGTAATTGTGGATCCGTAAAGTGGACGACAGAGCTTGTTTGTCCATCTGGTGGACTATTTATTGAATTAAGTGACGAAAAGTATTTCCAGCAGCGAACAAATATTACCAAATCCTGAGAGCAAATGGGTTTAAAAACAAAAATGGCCTTAATTTAACAAATAAGAGTTATAAACTCTTCACAATCGTCTGTATATTATATGTGTTTTAATATATTTACTATTTTTAAAACTAAAAAATGAGGAGGTCCTCAATTTAATGTCTTGTTGTATATTACAATATTTGTATGATTATTTTATATGATAGGTATTCAGAGCGGGACCACCATATTAATTTTAAAATATGAAGAACATTAAAAATGATTGCCTATACCAATGATAATGAATTTGCATTCTATTTTTGCAGTTTTACTGCGTTCAAATTACTGCAATAAATCTTTTCAATAATTTATCTATTCGCACATTGGTAAGTCATATTAGTGTTATACTATTGATTGAAAATTGCAAAGATGAAAGATTTATTTACAGTGGATAAACTTTAAATATCTGAAACACATTTTTATAACAAAAGTACATATTTTACAACTACTATACTGTAAATCAAATTAAATGTAGGTTTACGTTGAGATAAAATATCAATAAATAAATACCATCAGGCCCATATACCTACAGAATAGGCAGACGTACACATGCACCCGTGATTAGCCGACGGTATTAAGTCACATGTGATAGGCAAGTCCGTCGCCATATCAAGTTCAAGTCCTTTGGATTCCTGACGATGTTTTCTTCCACCTTAAGAGCACTCAGAAAATATTAAGTATATTTTCTAAGTTAAAAAATTTATTGTAATATAGTATATATGGTTCTGGACTATTAAAATGAAAGTCAATAAAATATATTCCCACTAATATTGTAAATGCGAAAGTAACTCTATCTGTCGCTTTTACGCCTAAATCACTGAACCGAATTTTGATGAAATTTGGTACAGAGATATTGTTGACCTTGAGGTCTAAGCTTCTTACCCGATTACATTAAAAGGAAGGTATGTTTTTTCGCAATAAGTATAATAAGTTGGAAAAATTTCTGCCATTTCAATGTTATCTGTGTTATTAAAATAGTTCACTCAGAGAAAGCCGCGGGCGGAGACCTAGTACGGATGGAGTGATTCAAGAGGAAGGTTTTTATGTATATAACATTAGTGCGAAACCGGGGCGAGTTGCTAGTAATAAATAAATATATAATACAACAATAACTTCAAGTCTGTTAATAAGACTTGATACATTATTACTTAAATAGATGCTTTTACACATATTCGAATATGTGGATAAATTGATAAATATATACATACCTATACATAACTAGCCCGTGAGTTTGCCCGCGATTTTATTTAATTATTTTATTTTGTACATTTCTAATGTAAAATTCTGAAATAAAAGTAGCCTAAGCTTACGTAAATTACGTAAGTACGTAATCGTATTACATCATATGTCTGCAAGCGAAAGTCCCGTCAAAATCGGTCCAGCTGTTTCAGAGAAAATTCTCATAAATGTTGTTTTGGTATACGTGCTTTATAAATATACAATTGCACTTAGTAAAAAGCGATTATTTCAATATTACATACAGACACTCCAATTTTATTTATTTGTATAGACCACAATACCATAATTAGCTTATTACTGATTAATTATTTATTGAAACTAATGAATAGTGTTAATTATGAAAATTAAGATTATCAAGATTTTTATTTCATTTTGTTCCTTTGAGACCTGCGACGGAAAATAGCCTTATAATATGCGACATAGCTCGTTTGGTAAAGGAAGTACTTCCGCACCAATTTTTTCAAGATTTTAAAGTATCAAGGCTGTAATCGTCCATGCCTTGTTCGCTAAGGTTTAAATAAGATTAAAAAGACAAAAAAAAACAAAGTTTGAAAAGTATTTTTTAAGACAATATTTGTAAATAGCTTTATATCACGTTCGCGATAAGAATGCAGTATTTAATGCTTTTTCCGACTTATAAGCTCTATATAGTCAGTTAAAAAGTAGCCTTTTTGTTATTCTCATGTACAAAGCTATCTTATTGTAAAGTTTCATCCAAACCCGTCAAGTAGTTTTTTTTTCATGAAATAGTAACAAACATCCATGCATACTTACAAACTTTTGCGTTTATAATATTAGTACGATTATTATTATAACACAACCGTTCCCTTTGTAATAATGACTTAAACTGATCACTCTGCAGTGTTCCCAACTCTCAAAAACTTTTCTCCCTAAAACCCCTAAAAACCATACAGTCAATGGAGAATTGCTCTAAAAACTATTATTATTATTGAATTAAAATAATTAATCATAAATACCAGAATATTTTTATTATCTGTTCTTTAAAAATTCTAATTAAAAATCATAAATATAAATAAATAACAAATCAAATATTTGACCGCCATCTCACCTGATGTTAAGGGACGATGCGATCTAAGGTGGAACATGCCTACGTAGAAACAGCCTATTCACTCTAGCCTTAAACATTGCTAAGTCATATTGTTCCGGAAATACACTCGCAGGCAGCGAATTCCACTCCGTAGCCGTTCGCATTAAAAAAGATGAGCCAAATCGCATCGTTCGGATGGCTGGTATATCGTCGACATAAGGGTGGAGCGACCGCCCGCGCCTTGTTTCCCGATGATGGAACGGGGCCGGATGAATCAAATCGTGCAATTCTTTTGCACACTTGCCGAAATGTATTCTGTAGAAAACCGATAAACGAGCTACCTTACGCCGATGCTCAAGGCTCTGCAATTTTGTGTCGG
>DVZL01004261.1:0-13094 GCA_018236625.1 Lasaia peninsularis | reverse complement strand
TTATGGGTGTTAGACAACGATACTAATACATAGAAATATTTAAATAGATACAAGAATAAATTTAATTAACACCCAGACCCGGAAATACAAACATTTATGTTCATGTTTTATATTCAAATGGAATCGAACCCGAGCCTCGCAGTTAGTCGATACTGTTACTCGTGTACGCTAGCCACTCGGCCAACGAGGCGGTCAATTTTTATTATTTTTATGTTGTGGCCATTTATAATTGATTCACAATGCATATAAAAAGTTGAATTAGAAATATTACTTATTAAATAAAAATGAAAGGCGTAATTATCAATAAATACAGGATGTTCATTTATGTTAAATTATTAATTTTGCTGATTATGACATAACATGAACCTTAGAAGGTTTTTGTGACGCATTTCACTGAGAAGAACTGAGAGAAGCGGCTATTCACTGAGAAGATCCAGCAAAAGAACATAGCGGTCTTTTAACCCCAGTACCTTGGCTAATCCTGGGTGTTGTAGGTATATCTACTGGACTTATGAATCATGGATATACTAGCTCAACTCGACCTACCACTTCGGGGATAATAAACTTGAAGGTACTTGTTTTTCTTATTTTCTAAATACATAAATTTTACATTCTTCAAGAATAAAGTATGTTAAAAGAGCAATTAATCTCAAGCATTTTTATCATCTACATAATTTGCAATAAAATAATAAACATTTTTATATAATTTAGATTTAACAGTAGTTTAATAGTTCATCAAAATCGTATCTATGATAAAGAAATCAGTCAAATTCTTTTTCCTAGGTTGTATGATTTTGGTAAATTTTAAGTAGAAAGTTGAAGACTTGTCATAGGACTACAAGTTTAATATATTCTATAGTAAACTATACATCTTATTTTATAGTAAACTTCTTCGTTCAAGCTTTATCTCGTTTCTGTATCAGATGATATTGAGGTAGAATACATAATCTAGGGGCTTAATAGGGCACGAATTTTATACAGAACGACTGTCATCTCACCTTCACTTCCTTACTTTTTACTTAACATGATCAAATAATAAATAAGTATTACAAATACGTATATTTTTTTATGACATAAGTTGGCGAACAAGCACTTAATGTTCCCGATGGTAAAAGACAATCGTGTCTTACATACATCAAAGAACTGATTTGAAAGTCTATTCCAGCCAGTGCTCCGGACCGGAACACGAGAGTATCAGAATCGCTATAGGATTAGATAAAACGGACTTCCGGGGCAAGTTGCTGTACAGTACTCTACCACCAGTATAACCTATACTCTGTCTGGTATGGAGGCAGATGGTCTATTTTACACAGGGACCCGAAAAACAAGTGGAAATGAGTGTTTCAGACAGTAACACCACTCTTTTTCAGTTGGGGTTTAAAGATTATCCTAGTCTAACTCTAGTATCTATTAGCAAACTTTGTTTACCTCCTAATCTTTAAAAATAGTAGGCTATATGCAACGTGTATTTTTTTATAAGAAGATTTTTTTGGAATTTTTATAAAAATGTGATAATTACATTAAAAAAACACCATGTGTTCACATTAAAATCAATTTATGAAACTTAAAAGTAATATAATAGCACGTATATGGTTCTATATATCATATTTATGTTATTACTACCTGTCGTGTTATTTAAAGATGAAACTTTTTTTCATTTGCGTCGCAGTGTTCTCTATTATTGTACTAACAGGTGCTCAAAAGAAAAAAACCCATTACAGCTTGAAAGATGCACCAAAGTTATTTGAAAAGTTCATACGAGACAACAAAAGAGTTTACAAAAACTTTGAAGATTTATTACTTCACTACGCATATTTTGTTAAAAGTCTGCTAGTAATCAACAAATTGAATTCAGATCCTTATAATACTGCAACATTTGACATAACTTTCTTTGCCGATATGACACCAGAGGAGGCAAATGTATATAACGGCTTAATACGTAAGTAATAACACACACAATCACATACAGACTAACAAATTACTCATGTTTTATTCGAGGGTGGTGTCAAGAGTCTCCGAAACCTGCAACGGACTTGGCGTGAAGATATGTATGTCTGTAACTATTATATCATATAAACTACCTACGCTATCATTTGGTGTAGAAACGACATATAGCTAGGACGAAGTAGAAGATTTTTATCATTCGCACTTGATAATGTATTTTTAAAGCAAAAACTTCATGAGAAATATAATTTAGATGTTTTTAAAGACTTCCAAATTATTACCCCTGTCTTTAATTACAAAAGCATTTTATGATACTGAGAACATCCAGCGTCATATAGTTTCTATAAAAAATACTAAGTAAAAATAACAGTGATGTGGGCCGAGCTATAATATTACTGAAATTACCTGACTGCTAAACTTTATTAAGATACTAGCGGACCCGTGCCCACTTTGTTTGGGGTCAAATATTTTTTTGTGATGAAATTATATTATGTCGTTCTTAGAAGGTACTAAGTTTTATCATCGGTAGTAAAAAACTACAATCCTACGAAACTTTGGATTTTCTCTTCAACGGCCCTAGGATGGTACGCTTATTGACAAAGCGAACCTATAAAAAGTATCAGTAAAAAGTATCCTGTTTAAGCTGTCAAGGTGTCTGTTCGTTTCAGAGTTGAAGTTATGCTAGAAGCTTATTCATACTCAGAGTTGTTAAGGTCTATAATTTCTGAGCTAATAATCTTACAACTTGAAAATATGACAGATTATTCTGTAAGCGATGATAAGAAATAAAAAAAGAAAAAATGTATTTTAACTCTACATTTATGAATTATAGCCATTTCTAGATTTTGGCTCCCTTTTCAACGGATTTCCATTAAGTTATTGAAATAAAAAATAGCTTATATGTTGCTCGGTACTATAAAGTATAATCCTACAAAGTTTTATTTAAATCCGTTCAGTGGATTTTTCGTGATTGAGTAACAAATTAACAGACAGACAAACAAGAATTCTAAAAATGCGAAAAATGTATTCTGCTGTTTGTTTTTAGTCAGCTGGATCTATTGTTTTTTAAATATTCTCAATATACAGAATTTACTCTTCTACAGTTTTGTTATATGTATAGATGTGTGTATGTAGCAAAATATTTATCGCCATTATGACAAAAAGAACGATTAAAAACATAATATTAAAAATAATATGTTTTTAATTAATTTCATCGCGAAATCTATGCAAATAAATAAAATTGGTGTGTCTGTAAGTAATATTAAAATAACTGTTTTTTACTAAATGCATATGTTTGTTTGTATACATAAACCAAAACAACAATTATTGGCAACAATTAATAACAATCTCCGGTACAGCTGGACTGATTTTGACGGGACTTTCACTGGCAGATCGCTGACGTAATAAGGAACGGCTTAGGCTACTTTTACTTCAGAATAAAGTAATTAAATAAAAACGCGAACGAAGTCGCGGACGCAGCTATTATATTAATAAAATATTTTTTAATTTAACAGAAATAAACATGAAACTTATATTTGCTAACTTTTTTCTTTGCAGTTCCTCTAAAAGGTTAAAGAAAAGCAAAGGAAAAAATATTTTAAATATTTTAAATTGAAAATAAAGGTTATAAATGTATACTGTTTTATTTAAATACCCTTATATTTTTGTTGGTCGAATAATGGAGCTGATCATCGTAATATCCCTGGTTCGATTTCAAACAGGGTCAGACTTCGATGTGTGTATTTATATCATATATATAATACGTCTGTATTTATTTTACTGGTAGTAGTGTTGTGCAGCAACTCGCCCGGGTAGAGTTGCACCGCTTTACTTGCCGCCATTCTGACATTGTCGTGTTCCGGCCGGAGCGTAGGGTAGCCGGTGCACACGTACATATTATATTCTATGGTGTATTTAGGCCACAGTTGTCTCTAACCATCGGAAGATCCGCGTGCTTTGTCATATCTAAACAAATAAATAAAATTGGATTGTCTGTATGTAATATTAAAATAACCGCTTTTTACTAAATGCATATGTATATTTACAAGATACATAATTATACCAAAACAATTTTTTTAGAATTTTTGTCTGTCTGTTTGTATTCGCTAATCTCTGAAACGGCTTTCACTGGCAGACAGCCGATGTAATAAGGAACCGCAACGAAGAAGCCGAAAATAATGTTGGAAGTGTAAAATAAAATTTAAAAACGCGGACGAAATCACGGGCACAGCTAATAAAGAAATAAATATCGTCACGCCGTTATCTCCGAAAGTGTAGGCAGAAGGACCTATGCACCCACGATTAGCCAACGAAATTAGCTCTCATGATATGTGGTTTTCACACTAAGAGCACTCAGAAAATTCCTTCAAGTTATATAAACTTATTAGTACATGGTGAAGTTCGAACCTTGGCTACTAGTCCATTTCACACACATTTAACTTACTTCACAGTCCAGTATTTTGAAGTCCAAAGAACGTACCAGTAGGCATATTACCAATAGTAGTAGTAGTACCAGTAGGTATAGTATTCATATAAAACATAGACACTATTTTTAAATCACATGTCATTTATAGAGACAAAGATAGAATGCAGAATAAACTGCCTCTCTACAAGGAGCTCATAAGAGGTGAGCATAGATTAACTTGGTCACTTTCAACCAGACCTCTGGTGGTAGAGTGCTGTTCAGTGCAGTGAACACTTGTAAAAGTGTTGTAGAGATGCTCCACTCCACGGAACACGACAATGTCATTATGGTCCAGTTAACCCATTCTCGCCTCTTACCTATGCTCTTATGAGCTGCCTGGTAAAGAGGCAGATGGTCTATTCTACACAGGGGACCCTGACCAATACGGGGAAAAACCTACGTTGGAAAACCCACTTTTAAGTCCCATCATGCTACAGGTGACAAGTCCGTATACCGGACACAAATTTTTAAAAAAATAATGTTACGTAACACGGAGTCCGAATCCCCTTCCTACCCCAGTAACGCATCGTAACGTTTTAAAACTCAACCCACCCCCTTCCGCCAAATCACGTTAGGTAATAATGCTCTCTTAGATCTCTATCATTAGACAAGTAATATAGCTTCATAAATTTGTGTTAAACTACGAACAACTGTCTGAAAGTCAAAAGCGTTTTTTATCAACGCCTACAATCTCGGGCAATGTGATGCTTACTCCAAATAATTTGAAAAACATTTAAGAAAATTGCCCGACCTGGGAATTGAACCCAGGAACTTACGCAGCTAACAGTCTTGATAGGTGAAAGCCGTACTATTACCCCACAGGGGCGTTCTCTAGAAAGTTACAACTTATAAAGCAACTCGGTACGTCTTCAAGACATGAACTACGTCTTATCTACTTGGAACTTCAAATACCTCGAAGCTGACGTGTTTGAGCAAGACTTCAAACTCTCCAGCCATCACGAGGCAATAATGAAGTCGTGGTTGATAAAAGAGTAATTAACTTTAAACGACTGCGGGAACTTCAACTTGGGAGTTCTGTTGAAGAATTAATAATGAGCCTGTCGATAGATGGCGTTAAGTGGACAGATGGTGCGAACTGATTCGAACCCGGCCCTTTTCAACTTTGATAATTAAATTTTTACGCAAACCTTAAACTACGTGACTATTTTACCACAGGCCCCTTCTTTTTCGCCTGACCGTACCCTATTTCTATATCAGGTGATATTGGGGTTGATTACCTAATGTAGGGTATTTGGCAAGGTCACAAATAATGTACTACCAGTCATCATCATCATCTTGGCAATCCCGACATGAGTCAGGGTCCGCCTTCCTTGTCAATCTTTCTTATGGTAGACAGGGTTAAAATAAGCGTGTGTAAGTTAATGTTTATAAATAATAATATATAATACTTGCTGTGCCTGCGACTTCATCCGCATTTTTATATAAATATTTTATTTTGTACATTTCTATTTTTTTTTAATTGAAGTAGTCTAAGCCATTTCTTATTACATCAGTTATTTGTAAGTGAAAGTCCCATTAAAATCGGTTAGCGGGTACAAACAGACAAAAATTCTAAAAATTGTTTCTTTGGTATATGTAGTATCTTGTAAACATACATTAAAATACATGCAAACATATAGTTACTTTACGAGTAAAAAGTGCTATCACATTGCACTAAAGCAACTAACACAAACCTGTTTCGTAAATATACAATTATTATTTTGCTTATTTCATTGATTATCAGTAAGACATAGATTAAGTACAAAGAGCATAAAAAACGTCACTTGAAAAAATATATCTCTACTTAAGAAATAAAAGTTTTTAATCTTCCGGTCGTAAAAACAATTTGCCCTTTATTTGCGTAATGGCGGTTCTGTCCACAGTTCAAGAAAAATAGTCGATAAAGTTTCTAAAGACGTAATTCTTATGCGATTACAGTGGCACTAAATCTTCCGAACTCGTTAATCGAAGTTTCTCGAAGTACTTCGTGGCGTCTGACGCCAACTGCCTTTGGCAGACCCGCTTTCTTCAAGGAAACGCCAATTTAAATGATAAAATTCAGATTCCACAAACGATAAGACCTAGTTATACGGACTACTTTAAAGTCATTAAAAACATTTATGATATAAAATAAATAGCCTTGTACAAATAACAACACAACCATTCTTTCGAATTTTTTTTTATAAAGCACACGTGTCTCCTGATGGTGAGGGAGACACCATAGATGTTGTAGGTGCGTCACCATCTGTGGTTGGGTTGTTGGACAACTGTGCAATATGATGGCAGGAATAGGTAAGGTGGTGGATCTATACCCTAGCGGGTTGCTACATAGCATTCTAACACCAGCGGTCATATTGGAAGTGATCCAGTTGACCTATGGTCACCTCTTACGAGCTGCCTGGTAGGGGTCAGATGGTATTCTATGATAGATGATATTCTACCCAAAGGACAATTTACCTTTTTTCCTCCATAATAATAATGTTAGACAATGAGATTTTTCTGTCCAGAAAGATAGCCGGATGATTTGCGCATTACCGATATATAGCACAGCATCCATAACATCAGTGGTCAAGCATTTTTAATGTCTTTTTGGACATATGTTGTCACTAGGAGACAAGTATTTTTATTCGTCAGAAAATGTAGGTACTCGTATTAATACAGTTTTTTTTAATATCTTGAAGTACATAGAGAAACTAAAAATGCTAATGGTGCGCTGCCAACTTTAAACTAGAATATCTTTTGTCTAATATATTAATGACCGGCTGTTGTCCGCGGCTTATTACAACCAAACAAGTTGTATAACCAATTATTTTTTAAGTAATTATTTATTTTTAATGGTATGAAACAATTATTTTAATTTTATTGGTAAAACCAATAAAATTTGCGTGTCAAAGTTACCTTTAATGGACCAATTGAGATCTAAAGTAGCCTATTTTTTTATATTGGAAAGCAAACAAGCAGACGGATTTTCTGATGGTAAGAAATACACGTCGCCTATAATTACCAAAACACAAAAGATGGAAATGGTGCGTTGCCAACTTGAGGCTGGAATGGTAAGCCTCTTGCATGAGTAAGTTTTACTGGCTATCCTACCATCCAAACCAGAACACGATAATGGCGAGCACTGACGCTATTGTGGCAAGAATAGGTAAGGTGGTGGTACCAATCCGGGCAAGTCGTTGCAAGACTCCTAGTCAATTTCACGGTGTTGGTGACAATAGAACCTGTGCTTGTCCCTTACGAGCTGCCTGGATGGAAGGCAGTCGGTCTATTCTACAACGGAGGCCGAACCAACACGGGGGAAAATACCTATACTCTTTTCCTAGATCTAATCTTTCTAGATATTCTGAAAATGGAACTTATTTCTAACATATAATTTTAGTAGTTATTTCAGCACAATATATCTCAAAAATTAGTGATAGAAATTTGTTGTGTGAAATACCTCTTAAGTATATATAGCTAGTACTAGTTCTTGAAGCAACCATTCAAAGACACAAATACATTAATAGATTTGTTGGTGTTACGAAGCTAGATGAAGCCTCTATTGTCCTTTCAAAAGATGTATATTCTGTGAGGATTGTATACAGACAGTGAATTGTTCCATTTCCTGGTACGCAATTTCAAGCGTTTAATAGATCCACTCATACATATTCTAGTATTTAATGCTAGTATTGATCGAAGATGGACTTGGAAATGTGTGTTTGTTTTTAACATTTGCCTATGCTTGGTTAAAGTTATCACAAACTTAAAAAATATACCTTTATACAAAGTTGTGAAAATATAAAAAATTTGCTGCGCTCCGTGGTTTCAGACGCATTAATTAAATAATAATCTATTTAAAAACACCAAGAGTTAAATATTGTAAAAAAATTAAAAATATGTGCTTGTCATAAATAACTTACATAATATTTTGACAGCGAGTAAATCATGTTTATTAATCCCTTTTTAAAGGGTCTAGGTCGATCTACAATAATGCATACACAACGAAAGTTCATTAATATTTTATTTCAAATCTTTTTAAAATTTGATATGTGTTCAATGTTTAACTATTCAAGGATTTTGGTCTT
Organism: Lasaia peninsularis; assembly: GCA_018236625.1. NCBI lineage: Eukaryota > Metazoa > Arthropoda > Insecta > Lepidoptera > Riodinidae > Lasaia > Lasaia peninsularis. Next base: position 4,619 of record DVZL01004261.1, on the reverse strand, counting down.
TTTTATTTAAATATTATTGGACAAATTACACAAATTGATCTAATTCCAAAGTAAGCAAAATAAATGCTTGTGTTATGGGTGTTAGACAACGACACATAGGAATATTTAGGTAAATATTTAACAAATTCAGAACAAATTTAATAAACACACAAATTCATCACACAAATGCCTGTCCCCGTCGGGAATCGAACTCGAGCCTCGCGGTCAGTCGATGAGGTTAGTCGTGTACGGTAACCCCTTGACCAACGAGACGGCCACTTAGAAATGCAGCACAAATATATTTTTATAATTAATTTAATTATTTGCATTAGACTAATAAACAATCAGGACTTGGGTAAAACAGCACTGACTATTAAAACTTGTATATTTGTGTGTATTTTTTCTCTATTTATACGTACACATTATTTAAACCAAATAACAACCTGCATCGAACCAAAATCAGCCTCCTGATAAATCATTACTATTGTATGCGGATAATATAAGTAACGTGGTACATTTCTTCCCCACGATAATAAAAAACATAGCAGCTATACAAACGTGTCGAATTTAAAATGACGTAAGAGCCACATTTTTAAATATCTATCTATGAATAATAAATTGGAATGTTTGTATGTAATATTAAAATGACCGCTTTTTACTAAATGCATATGTAATAATACAAATTTTATTTAAGTCATTATGTCTACAAGGTAAATATACCAAAACAACATTTTTTAGAATTTGTCTGTCTGTCTGTCTGTTTGTACCCTCTAATTTCTGGAACGGCTGGAGAGATTTTGATGGGACTTTCATTGGCAGATAGATGATGTAATAAGGAACTGCTTAGGCTACTTTTATTTCAGAATTTCATTTTAGAGATGTGAAAACAAAATAATGAAATAAAAACGCGGACGAATTGGCGGGCACAGCTAGTTGATAATACAAACGTCATAGCGATATAAAAAATATTTTATCAGAACATACATGTACTTTATGTACTAATAATTTTTTTTTGTAAGCTCACTTCAACTTTCATGAGCCAAGTGAAAAGTATAGAAAATCCATCTTTAATGACAAATAATTCAATCTAGAAAATTTTATTTAATTGTGTTTAACATTTAGGTTAACTAGAACTTGGTGAATATTATTAATAATCCTATATATTAAAAATCGATGTAGATAATATTAGAAATTTAAGAAAATATTGATAACGGTAAGCTATTTATAACAATGCAGGACCATCTGATTGGCTAACCAATCAGAGGATAATTTGACTAATTAGAATTTAAACAGCAGATTTAATACTTGAAATTGAATCTAAACGTTATTGCTGTATATTACTGCTACTTTATACAATATCACATTTCAATAACACAGTAAATCAATTTCAGTAACATATATTTAATAATCAATAACTCATTTGATATAACTGTAAATTGAATATTGTACATTGAAGATATTTTTAAAAGAAATAAGTCTAGACAACTAAAAACAGACAACAGAAAGCTTTTTATATATTATATATTATTTTATAATTTTTATATATCTATCTGTTTTTAATGTACCTTCACGCCTATTATCCCCGAAGGGATAGGCAGAGGTGTGCCGGTATATCCACGACCACGTCCAGTATCTAGTACCTTGGCTAATCGTGGGTGTTCTAGTATAGATATAGATATACTAGAACACCCACGATTAGCCAAGGTACTAGGGCCCTGATGTGATAGATGGCAAGCCTCTCGCCACTTCGGACACTTTCCGATCCCGGGCAATATAATGTTTACTCAGTAAATTGCCCAACCTGGGAATTGAACCCAGGATCCTTCGTGGCTAACGGTCTTAACAGGCGACACCTGTACCGTTGCACCACAGAGGTTTCTTTTCTACAAACGACAAACAACTACTAAACCTATCATGGCAAAATTGGCTAGCAGTTAACCTTTATTTCAGGGTAGGGTATAGGCTGCTTTTTATCCCATTTACTTAAGGGGATTCCGTGGTAGAGGGGAAAAAGCTAAAATATAAATTTGCTTAAAATTCAGGAGCGCGAAGTTTGATTTCATTTATTATTTTTTGTTTAACAGAACATAGTTTATAGACTACAATTGTGTTGTGTTTTTTTCCAAATCGTAAGGTTTATAATTCAGAAATAGCAGCCATTACGACTCTCACTATAAATAGTCGTGTTCCATCATTAGTTGAAACCCAGAACGTACGGGAATCTTTGAACGTATAGGTCATGTTAAACTGGATAATAAGATAATCTGAATAAGACTAGAAAACAAGTTGAACTGTTATAAAATAAGAAAAACTTCAGATCATGCGATTGTGTTAAATAAATATATGATTTGAGACTTTTGTGTTGTTAATGCCCGAGGAAAACAGAAAAAATGACCCTCGCAAAGATCGTGGATGAAATCTAAACACTATTATAGGATATTAACAATTTACAAATATGCATTAGGTATTATCGCGGTCCAATAAATTCACTATAATTATGAAATGAAATAGAAAAAAACTATAATATACTTGTACTATTTAACCCCCAATGAAAAAAAGGACTGTTATAAGTTTGAAATATCCATGTATGTGTATCAGAAAAGTTTTTTGGTGACTCGCTTTATCTATTCCTCACGCAATAATAACATTGTCGTGTCCTGTGTACTTTCACAAAAGACCTACAACTTTGGCTATCGATCGAAAGCGATGCACCTATCTAATACTTTTAAATGAGCAATATATTTCTTATTTATTTATACCGGCAATCTAGAAAACAGCTCTAACAGTTTCGCTGAAATTTGGTAAAGAGTTTTGGGGGGTAAAAAATTGATTTAGATAGATGTTATGAGTTAAAAATTGATCTAGATAAGTATAGGTCTTATAAAATTACGAAAATCACGACATCTACACAACTCGATCGGTTGTACGAAGCAAAATTGTAGTGGCTCCGGTTTTGAAGACTTGTCGTCAGATGGCAATTTTTTCAATTAGGCGAAAGGCACTAACATAAATGAACAACTACACCAAGCTTAGTTACTACTAACGATATAATATACTCGTATTACATGGTAGTGTCTTGTGTATTACTATCTAGAGAGCCGTGTGTTTGTTCGACGTCTTATCCCATAAAAATTGAGCATATCAAAAAATAAAAATTGAATCTAATGCTTATTTTAAAAAAATGAATAATTTAATTTTATTCTCCAAATTAGAAGCATTCTAAGCCTCTTACAAGTCGCTTTTAGAACTACCTTTGTAGTGAAGATTCCCCTAAGTTTCCGAGGAAGATATTGTATTACGACGACATGCTCATTATATTGAACTTAGTCTCGGCATCGCTTCGTATTTTTCGTATAATAACAAAACATTCACGTTATGATATTCGTACCTTCATGTCTATTATCCCCGAAGAGGTAGGCAGAGGTGTGCTAGTATATCAACGACTCGTAAGATCAGTAGATATACTAGATCACCCACGATTAGCCAAGGTACTACGGCTCTGTGATAGGTGGCAAGCCTATCACCACTTTGGGTACATTCCGATCCCGAGCAATGTAATGCTGACTCAGAACAATCTAGAAAACATTGTTATCAAAGTGTATTTTTTTCCGAGTTAATTATAAGTTGCATAAAAATATACCCTCTTTTTGTTAAAGTCGATTAAAAGTAACCTACTTACACGTTATTCTGATGTATATATTTTATTGTAAAGTTTCATCCAAATTCGTCCAGTAGTTTATGCGTGAAGGAGTAAAAAACAAACAAACATACAAACTTTCGCATTTATAATATTTATAGGATAAGCTGTAAGGTTTATAGGATATAGCCTACTGACAGATAAACAAGCAGACAGACGGATAGTAAAGTAATAAATTCCCAATTTTATCCTTCAGTTACGCGTCCCAAAAAACTATTTAATCCAGGAAAATGTGGTTGAATTTTGGGTGAAACGATAAAATAAACTGTAATATTAGATGATAATAACATTAGTTAGCTAGCGGCATTCGTAATTTATTTATCTTGACCTAAAATTAAGGTTTAAGCTTAGGTATTTTATTAACGTATATAAAAAATACTATAAGAAATCCCATTTAAATAATATCAAAGATACAAAGGTTTTAAAAAGAATGTATGTTTGTTAATCGTACTTTAATGGCAAAACTTACACCCTTACAGTGTTCGCCATTGTCGTGTTCTGGTTTGGAGGGTAGGATATCTGGTAAACTTACTCACACAAGAGGGTAAGCATTCCGGCCTCAGGTTGGCAACGCATCATTTCCACCTTTAGTGTCTATAGGTGACATGTATTTCCCACCATCAGGAAACCCGTCTGCTTGTTTGCCTTCCAATACCATAAAAAATATTTAGAAGTTGGATGAACTAGCCGCTAAAAATTTAATGCTATTCATTTTTTTATAGGACTAGCGACCCGCCCCGGCTTCGCACGGGTATACTATACATGCTATTTACATAAAAACCTTTCTCTTTAATCACTCTATCTATTAAAGAAAACCGCATAAAAACCGAGTTTTAAAGATTTAAGCATACATAGGGATAGACAGAGACGGGATGGTGAATGCGAAAGCGACCCCATCTCGTTCCTAGCCGGGCGGCGGGACGGTCATCGTGAGGTTTTTAGT
>DVZL01004260.1:0-13095 GCA_018236625.1 Lasaia peninsularis | reverse complement strand
TTCTTATTTCCTGAAATCCTAAAGCCAGTTAAGAATAATGCGTTCAAATGGTTTTTCGAGTACGTTATGATAACTGGTTGGATCTTTAATACGTTTAACTGATCACTTGGAAAAATCACACGACAATATTTAGATATGTTTGGTTTTTGTTCCTGTAATTACAACACATATAATTTATGTAAAGAATTCACTATTTACTTATTTTTATTTGAAATTCAAAATAATAATAATTTAAAATTAATTTTGATTTCAAATAATATTATAATTGTAACATATTTTGTATAGATTGTCGGAAGGGAACGTGTATTTTCTTAGCTTTAATTTTTACTCTGTCTTTTTCCGTTATTTTACTGGCCCATAAAATGATCACAGCAAGCTCCGAAGTGAACAGTTTTGCACCTGTTATTTCACTTACAAGAAAGGTGTGCAGATGCGGCATCCGGCGAGGTATCTAGGTTCAGATCTAGCGCGTCCGGCCTCGGCAAAACATCCCGTCCTGCGCACGCTGCCAACTCGTATCCTGTGGATACATTCCTCACATATCTTGGTATGTTTCTAATAAAACTGTTCTAGCCTGCTTTTTATTCTATTCAATTATTTCTTTGTCGCTGTAGCCTTATCTCATTGCTATGTAAGATGATGTCAGACTGTTATTCAGATCAGTCTCGTTGGCCGAGTGGCTAGCGTACAGGCCTAACCGCATCGTCTAAACGCGAGGCTCGAGTTCGATTCTCGACGGGGATGGGCATTTGTGTGATGAACATAGATGTTTGTATTTCCGAGTCTGGGCGTTTATTAAATTTATTCTTGTATCTATTTAAGTATTTCTATGTATTAGTATCGTTTTCTAACACCCATAACACAAGCATTTAATTTGCTTATTTTGGGGTTAGATCAATTTGTGTAATTTGTCCAGTAAAATTAATTTTATTTATTTATTTTAAATAAAAACACTAGTCAAGTGCGAGTTGGACTTGCACACGAAGTGATAAAAAATCACGTTCACTGCATGAGAGCATCTTTTATATAAATTGGCTTTATTCTGTTTTAAGTATTTTTGTTATAGCGTCAAAAGTAAAGCAATATCTGTAAAAAAATCATATCCTATTAGCTGTCGCAGTTCACGACATACTGACCAGTTACAGACAGACGGACAGCGGAGTCTCAGTAATAGGGTTCTGTTTTTATCCTTTGGGTACGGAATCCTTATAAATAAAATTGGAGTGTATGTTTATAATATAAATATAGCCGCATTTTACTAAAAGCATACAAGGAAGGTATACTTATATATATTTTTTAGAATTTTTGTCTGTCTGTCTGTTTGTATCCGCTAATCTCTGAAACGACTGGACGTATTTTGATGAGACTTTCACTAGCAGACAGCTGATGTAATAAGAAATAGCTTAAGCTACGTGTAAAGTACAATAGTTAAATAAAAGCACGGATGAAGTCGCGGGCGCAGCTATTCATAAAATAATATACCTATATATACACTTTGTTAGAAAAGTATAGACACGTTATTATGCTTCAACGTGTATTTATTGGTCGGAAAATGTCAGGAAGGTTGAAAAGGGTGAAGCGATTAGGGAATAATACACAAAAGAAAGAAAATGTGAGCCTCCAAACCATAAAGAGGGTATTTAGAGAAGTTATGGGAAATTCACAATATGTCATTTCCCCATTTTTCTCCCGCTACAAGCAATAGTGTATTTTCATAGGATTTTTTTACTATTTGCCGTTGCGTTGAAAGAAGATAGCGGTTTTAAATTTCCGTAGCCAAAGGGTAAAAAATGGAAGCCTATTATTAAAGCTCGGCCGTCGGTCTGTCTCTAGGTTGTAGCTCATGAACAGTGATAGCTAGACATCTGAAATTTAGACAGATGATGTATTTCTGTTGCCGCTATAACAACAAGTACTAAAATCAGATTAAAATAAATATATAAAGGGTTTTTCCATGCAACAAACTTGATCTTTTGCCTTTTTTTTGTAGAAAATGGTAGTATTAAAATTCTTAGTTAGTAATTAAATTGAATATATTCATACTGCATTTGTTTATCTATACATCTGTACTTACAACTGTATTTCAAATAAATAAAATAGGAGTGTTTCTATGTAATATTAAGTAAGCGCTTTTTACTTACATACATATTTATCTTTACAAAAGTACATATACCAAAATTATATCTTTTAGAATTTTTGTTTGTTTCTCTGTCTCTTTATACCCGCTATCATTGAAACGTCTTGCTGATAGCTGATGTAATAAGTAACGTTTTAGGCAATTTTTTTTTTTAATTTATTTCAGAAATGGGTAAATTTAATTAATTAAATAAAAACGCGGACGGAGCCGTCGGCACAATAGTATATAATAATAAATACAAATTTCTGTGTAGTATCTATTATAATAATATCGTCGGCTAAACGTGGGTGCATATGTACCCACTCCCATCTTTTCGGGGATATAGGCGCGATGATATTTATTTATTTATTTTTAATATCTTTATCTCATAATTTTCTAAATTTGTGTAATTTGTGCAAAGATATTATATTATTAACAGTTATTAATTGTATTTGTGTAAGTTCATTGCTTGAGCTATTATAATATTAACACCGTCTCCCGCGAAGTTCAATTTCGAAATTATCGATGCATCGCTTATAAATACACGACGTGAAAGCTAAATTAATTATGAAAGGAAGACTTTGTGTAAGAACTGGATCTGATAATCTAAGAGCACAATTATGGACTTACTATAATTACTACTTAGAATTCTATCGCAAGTACTGTCTATGGAGAACCGTTAATTAAATTTCAAAATGTAAAAAATCTAAATTACACAAAAAGGTGAAATAAAAAGTGGGATTAATTGTTTTTCTTACTTTTTTATTATTGTACTAGCTCTCCGCCCGCAGTATCGCCCGCGTCGATTATAAAAGTGCCAAACTTTTGCCGATCATAATACTTATTGCGTAAAAACATACACTCTTTTACTACTTAATGTAGTTGCTTAAAAAGTAATACGTGTAATATACTAATATATAAACTATTTTAGTTTAAAGTTTCATCCAAATCCGTTCAGTAGTTTTTTCATGGAAGAACAACAAACATTCATCCACCCATACTATCAAAGTTTCGCATTTGTAATATTAATATGATAATGTGACATTAATATATTTTGAAAATAAGAAAAACCAAAAGCCCGCTGAGTTTCTTTCGCCGGATCTTCTCAGTGAGTGATGGTGAGGGTATCTAGTGATGATAGGCAATATGGTGTAAGGGTAGATGATAATCTATTATATACTATAGGAGGAGACCACGCAACCACAGTCCACTCGTGACCACGAACAATGCAACTTTTTTTCATGGGGTAAGACAGTGAACAGGCACACGGGTCACCATCATCACATCATCATCACCATCGGGAGGATGGTAAGAGACAACCGTGGCCTATAGACATTATAGATGTTGACGTACTGTTAGACCTTATGTGCAAGTCTACCGGCTACCCTACCCCCCGGACTGGAACACGACAATTTCATAATAGCGGCAAGAATAGATAAGGCGGTGGATCCCTACCCTGGTGAGTTGCTGTATAGCACTTTAGGCAGCAGCTCACCCGTGCAGGGATCTACCGCCTTACTTATTCCTGTCGCCATAATGACATCATCGTGTTCCGGTCCAGATTTTCACGGCCACAGTGCAGCGACACATGTACAACATCTATATTGTCTCATCTTATTTTCTCCCCTTTTCAATAACGGTTCAAAATATATACATAACTCAGTTTATTTTTAAAGCAAAGTAAATTTTAAGTAAGCAAGTTTATTATAAGTTATTTTAAGTAAATTAATACGTAGTATTATGAAATAAGTTAGTATTACGCAGTTTGCTAATAAAAAATGTCCTACATTTTAATAAAAATAACTTAACCCTGCCTTATTAAAGCGTTAGAAGCGTCTGGGTAAGTAGGTTTATCTTGTAAAATATGTAAACTAGGGAAATCCTGTCGGGAGTGCTGCAGCCCTATATGTGCCGGGTCTGCCGGGAAATGCGGCCTAGTCCGTTAGTCGCTCGCCAGAGCTGAAACCGGCCGGTATTGTAACCGGTTTTCGCGCTGAAAAACCGGGTTATAATCGAATTATAACCTAATATCTTATATCTTGACGTCCAATGACTAAAAATTATAATAAATTAAAATTAGTGTAAAGAGAATAAGTGTTTGTAAATTGTAATAGTGGCATGTAAGGGAGCTTTGTGTGTTTGGAATTCTGAAAGTAGGCTGTATTTCTAAAGGAATAAGGTTTCAGGTGAGTCCTTTGTAAATATTAAATATTAATGCAGATTTTCCCTAATAAGTAATTAGAGCTGTTGAGTTGTAACATTTTTCTCTTACGAGTGAGTTTATTATATAAAATATTCAAATATATGTTTCACTGAAAATCCAAGTTGGGTTGCAATAACCTACAGTATACATTTATTAACCATGTATATTTTTTTCAAAGAGTAGGTATTATATATTTTGCTCAGTTTTTATATCATGAAAGTCTAGCGAATTTCAAAAACACGTTTAAACATAAAATCCTTATAAAACTGATTATCTCTGAAGACAATGAAAAAAACCGGGTTAATGCGAGTCAGATTTGCTCATGGAGGATTCCGTACCATCTGTTCAAATTAATAAAATTGGAGTGTCTGTATGTTATGTTAAAAACCGCTTTTTACTAAACTTGTTTACAAGGTACATACACCAATAGGTATAGTACTTTTTATAAATTTGGTACGTCTATTTGTCTGTCTGCTTGTACCATCTAATCTCTGAAACGGCTTTACCGATTTTGATGGGACATTCACTGGCAGACAGTTAATGTGATAAGGAATGGCTTAGACTATTTTTATTTTAGAATCTTGTCTTAGAAATGTATAAAATATAATTACCAAATACTTAAAAATAATATTTATGGAACTGTACAGTGTAAGTTGCACAAAAAGTGAAAGAAAATTATTAAATTCAAATGCGATTTTTTTTAAATAGTACATTTCTGCTCCGAACCGGCTGAACTGATTTTAATGAGTTTTACGGTATATAGCTTATGATCTTTTTTATTCCTATGAGATTAATAATATCAATAACTTATAATGAAAAACTTTTTTTTAATTAAAGACTCCAGTTTCGTAGTCTTACTGTCAGATGGCAATTTTGTCGAGTAGGTGAAAGGTGAAAGGCACTGACAAAAAAGAACTACCGAGGCAAGCGCGGTCGCTCAGGTAGGTACTATTGATAAAATTAGAAGTATTGAACACGTACGTACGTACAATATTGGAACTCTAATAATTTTATTTGGAGGTTGGATTGCACGAAGGTTTTACATGCCAATCCCTATATTTAAACAAAATAGTATATTTGTGATGTTACGAGTGAGTTGTGTATAGTGTACGGAACATTACGCGGGAGACCAAGTAGGTTCTACACTACTACTCCAAGTAGAGTTTTACGGAAATACCCCGGGAATAAAGATAGTTTTTTATATAAAATTAGCGATCCGCCCCGGCTTCGCACAGGTATACTATACATGTTATATACATACAAACCTTCCTCTTGAATCACTATCTATTTAAGAAAACCGCATCAAAATCTCTTGGTTTTTTAAGGCTTTAAGCATACATAGGGATATAGAGACAGAGAAAGGGACTTTGTTTTATACAATGTAGTGGTGTATGATGGGTAAGCAAATAAAATAAATATCGACACGCCAACATCCCCAAAGGGGTATGCAGAGGTGCAATTCCCGGTTAGGACAACTTGTTTTTAGAAGTTTTTTCAGTTTATCTGAAAAACTTACCGGTGTCTGATATTGGATTTTTCCCGATGACGACGGACTTGCAACCTGTCTCATCATGAGACCTAATATCGTCGGCTAATCGTGGGTGCATATCGCACCCTTAGAATGAAAGTGACTTAACTCCAAACTCCTATGATACTCGATTAAATATAATAAATATAAACTTCTATTGTAATTGTGTACTAAAAAAGAATAGGCTAACTGCCTTCTACCCAGGCAGCTCGTAAGAGGCGAACATAGGGTCTATTGTTACCAACACCGTGACACTGACTAGGTTACCACCTAGTCAGTGTCACGGTGTTGGTACCCTACCGAGTCTTGCAAGGAGTCGCCCGGATTGATACCACCGCCTTTCCTATTTCTTCCACAATAGCGTCAGTGCTCGCCGTTGTCGTGTTCTAGTTTGGAAGGTAGGATAGTCGGTAAACTTACTCACGCAAGTGGCTTACCATCCCAGCTTCAGGTTGGCAACTCACCATTTCCACCTTTGGCGTCTATAGGCGACGTGTATTTCTTACCATCAGGAAATCCATCTGCTTTTTTGCCTTCTAATATCATTAAAAAAAATCGACTAACCGCGAGGTTCGAGTTCGATATCCGACGGGAAAGACATTTGTGTGATGAACATAGTAGTCTATATTTCCGGATCTGGGTGTTTATTAAATTTATTCTTGTATATATTTAAGTATTTTTATATATTAGTATCGTTGACTAACACCCATAACATAAGCATTTAATTTGTTAACTTGAGGTTAGCGGTGTAATTTGTCAAAAAAAAAAAATTATAAATATTACTATAGCTAAGAGATCAAAATATCCCGATAAGAGACCGTGGCCTATAAATACCATAGATGTTTAGTGATTTATAGTCGTAGCTTCCCTGTGACCGGGATATATACTTTCCATCAGGAAATCCGTCTGCTTGTTTGCCTTCCAATATCATAAAAAAATCTACAAATTTGGTTAAAATCATTCGCTTGTCACGATACACGAAAGATCTATATATACCTTTCTTGCTCATTCACAAAATACGTATTTTGGATTAGGTCACTTTAATTCTAAGGGTGCGATATGTGCCTCTGTTTACCGTTTAAAGGATATGGGCTTGTATACTGTTATAGTTTTTACCTATAAATACTAGAAATAGTACTGGTGCGTTGGCAAACTAAGGCTTAAGATATAAACTCTTATACACTATTTTTTCGGTTACAACATCCTCAAACCGGAACACGATCGAAGCGAACATTGATATTATTGCGGAATAATATTAATTAATTACGCAAATTGTTCCTTTGTTTTTTCTTAGTACTCGCTTTTTATTAATCAAAGTTTCGGCCTGTATTTTATCATGTAGATAGCTTTTGGGTATTTCGTCTGTGAAGTAAAAATAGAACAATCTACATAATTATTATCCCTCGAGCATAGAAACTAGATCGTGAGCCTTCGTACTGACATAGGCTCTATTTAGAAACTACTGACTGTTTAATTTGTAGGCTTTCCAGTACTAAACTTTATATGTTTATATTCTTGTTGCTGCTTGTGGCGTCGCTCTTGTATCAGTTATATTAAAGCAGATTTTATAAGTTGCGAATCGGCGAATATGTCGATCGTATTGTTCAGGTTTTGATTCCCGTCAGAAACACATTTATAAGGAACGAGCAGTTCAGCCCAGTTTCGTTTCTATCACTTATGTATGATAATTTAGGGTTCTAATAGTAAAAGAATTTTTCAAATTGGCTCAATTGTTTTAGAGCTCTATGTAATCTATACAAATAAATAAAATTGGAGTAGATACTTATTACTTTTTACTAAGTGCATAATTATGTATGTTTACAAGGTACACATACATAATTTGTAAAACATAAGAATTTTTGTCTGTCTGTCTATCTGTTTGTACACGCTAATCTCTGAAACGGCTGGACTGATTTTGACGGGACTCTCACTGGCAGACAGCCTTCGGGGAAAATAGGCGTGAAGGTATTTTTTTATATAAAAAAACAATTAAATAAATACGCTGACGAAGTCACGGCCACAGCTAGTTTTTTATGTGGCGGGTTTCGAATCTGGACTACTGGAATCCGAAGTCTCAACCACTACACCGCTAAAGCTCTGTAGTAGCGCTCGCATTATTTATGTAAAATTAATTTTCGTGATGGCGGTTGTTGCTACGTCGGTGCTAGGGTTGTGGTGACCTCATATTAAAATTTAATAATTCTAGTTTGGTGTTCAAACCAGCTGTCCTGTCATGACTTTGACTGATTAACCGGATAATTTGTGAGTCGGGCCACGAAGTAATTAGGTTTAGGTAAAGGCTACAACGGGGTGCAAAAGTTTACAGACCAAAGCTTACAATTGTAGTTTAATTCCAGTAATAGCTGTGGAATAATCCAGTAATTTGCTAAACATACCTTCACGACAAATCAATTTCGTAGTAGGCAGTAACGAGTGCCAAGTGTCACGATTATTCCTCCACATTTATTCTCTACTCGTACTAATACTCTTGACACCGCTCTCGGATAACACACGAGCAATATTGCGGAAATGTTGTACCTATAAACGGATACGGGAAAAAGTGTGTACTACTACCCGTTTTTGGTCGCCTTTATCTAATTCTTTAAATATCTTCAATATATAGAATTGTCTCTTACACAATTTATTACATGTAGGTATGTATAGGTATGTTTTACGCAGTTAGGTTTTTATTTTTAATAATATTACTAGCAGATAGATATAGAGTTGTTTTAACTTAGCGCCATCTCTTGAATACTTATTAAATCCAATCAATAGATATCGCCATCTGTTAAAATCGTTTGGAGGTAACAGATACTTGGGAACTATCTCATTTGCAATAAAATAATATTGAGAATATAAATTGAGATGTAAGCTATATTTCAAATTGGTTCAAATTGCATACAGTGTACAAAGTTTAAGTGAAATCGCTTAAGTAGTTCATACATCGCAGATAAACAATGTGATACGTATTTTTATATGTCCTACTAATATTATAATTGCGAAAATTTGTAAGTATAAATTAATGTGTGTATGGATGTTTGTTAACCTTCAATAAAGAAACTACTGGATAGATTCAGGTAAAACTTTACAGAAAGACAGCTTATATATCAGAATCACACATGGGCTACTAATTAATCAACTACATTTATAATAGGCTATGTTTTTACGCAATAAGTATTATAAGTCTGAAAAAATTCTGCTCTTTGAAAGTTATTAAATATATGTTATTAAAATAATTCAGCTTGTCATTCTGTGAAAGTTGTGTGAAAGTATTCTCGAAAGCTGTCAGTAGAAGCAAGGACAGCGGGTCAGTAGATCATAAAAAGTTAAATAATATTTCTATACAACAGAAACTTATTAAAACTTGTATTTGTTTGTAACAAGTGTCTACGTGATACTAAGAATCCAGAGACTTGCGATGTTTGAGTTTTGCGATGATTTGTTGTTACTTGAATAAGTGTCTTTTCTTGGAAATATGCAGATAATGTTTTTTAGCCCCGACAAATAAAGATACGAACGGAACAAGAACAAGTGTGATTTTTAGAATTTCGTACCCGAGGTGTAAAACATGACCCTATTTCAAAGACTCCGTTGTTAATTTGCCTGTCTCTCTGCAACTAGGCAGTAGCTCATAAACCGTGATAGCTTTATGTTGCCGCTATAACAAAAAATACTAAAATCGGAATGAAATAACTATCGTCATTTTTTGTTGGTTGTTCTCGACAGTCAATAGATGTCGTTGGGGATAGGTAGTTGATGGATACGACACGCCTCGTGTGTCAGTTCACTGCGATAGTTATTTAATGTCACAATAAATAATTAGTGACGAGTAAAATTTTAATATTTTTTTATTTATATTACAATAAGTACTTACGGTTTTCACTAAAACATGGAAAAATTTGACGCAATAATATTTTATTGAGATTTTGCGGACTATGTAGATGGCATATCGTAATTGTAGTTTACTTTCTTAGATATAATTACATCAGATACTTCAATATTACTTAAATATAGGAGACTCCTGATTATATTTATTGTTGAGAAAAAAGTGTAAAGTGGTCACAAAATTCTACTTTCAAGTTGTAACAGTATTAATATGTAATTTTGTAAAATTATTTATTTGCTGAATATGTCGAAATAAAAGTTGTTACAAAACAAAAGTCTTAATTACATCAACATATTCTACCACTATGTTGTGTGTAAATATTTTAACACTTGATTTATATTTATTTATTAATTATAAGACTATATATTATATACTAATACTAAATATCTTAATATTTATAAATATTAATATTTACCCTACTTATTTTTAACCCTGTCTACCATAAACTTTCAGAATAAAATAGCGTTGACATACGGACGGATAGAAATGTCAATTGATAAGGGTTCAGTTTATTGTCATACGGCTGCGCAACCCTAAAAGTGAACAATTAACAAAGTAGTGTCCTTCTTACTCTGGTATTCAGTCAAAAGTCTCTCAGTTCAACACATGTGGTTGTATGCAAATTATAACAATTTAATATTTCTAAAATTAAAATATTTAACAAAAACTTTAAATTCTGTACATTAAAGATATTACAAAACAAGTTTAAGCGACTAAAAACGGGTAACAGAACATATATTTAATTTTTTTATAATGTTTCGTGTGTGTCTGTCTAACTGCCTGTCAGCGGCGATTCAACAAAATTGTGACAAAATTTGGCGGATAGACTAGATTCCGACGGAGGTTGTAGATTACTTTTTATCCCGCTTATTAAAGCCAGTTTTTTTGTCAAAGTCTTAATTTGGCTATAAACACACACACACACACACACACACAGACATACACACTTTCATAGTCATTTTTGAGAATGTATACTTTATTATTGCTATTTTTAAATTACTTCATTGACAAATTCTGACGTTAACAACTGCGACACAGTCTTTGACTGTTTTTATCATTACTTCAATATTGATTAAATACTATTGTTATTCATGAACGTTCAGTCCAATTTCATTTATTGTTTTTTTTATTACATGGAACATAATTGACAGACTATGTCGCATTTTTTTCTAAGTAGTAAAAGTTATTTTGCACGAGATTTTATAAGTGACAAGACATAAGTAATTGCTACGGCATTATAATTCACGCGGATGCAGTAGCGGGCAATAACTATTTTTTGAATATATCCAACAATCCAGATTTCGAAAATGAGTCTTTGTAATGGTGGTGCAGTATTCATTTTCAAAATATTTTGAGGAATGGGTGAGTGAGGTTAAGACTAATTTGATAAGCTGGTAATTCTGCTGCTGCAAACGAAATTTATTGTAACTTATCGCTATCTTCTTTTAACGTGAATACAAGAAAGAGACAAAAGACTTTTAGTGCTGTCAAATTAATTTTTAGTCATCCCTAATTGACCTGTCCTGAATATGTAATATTGCTCAATCTTTCTAATCTGGACAACGTCAAAACAAGCCGGCCTTGTGGGAGTGAGATAGCCGGCCCTCTGAGATGTTTAATATTGTGGACAGGTTGTTGTTAAGACAAACACTAAAAATTGCCTCGAATTATTTATTTAAGAAATTTATTGTGAAAAAGCAATAAATTCAATTAATAGTTATAATGGTATGTAGTATTTGTCTTTTGTTTTAAAAGTTGTTTAAAATATGGATCGAGTAGAAAAAGCCAAGCAAAAGCCTATTGGGAAAAATATAGGTTACCAGGAGTACAGAAATCACAAAGAGCGACTCGGAGGCCGTGTACGCTGTAATTGCTTCCCCTGCAGGCCCAGCGGCACGACCTCTGCTGCTGCGACTCGTTCAATATAAATTCAAAGTGAAGGTATAAATAAAAAGAATTCATTTTAAAGAAATAAATCGAATATAATAAAATCTGCCAAGTGAAAATAGGACCTGCGCACGAAGGATACCGTACCATATTAGTATAGGATCCCGCTCTAAAATGAGCTTCACCGAGCTGGTTAATGGATGAAATATATATTTTTTTAAATAAAATATGTCAATAAATATATTGCGATTGGATCGTCTAAAAATTTCAGTCCAGAGTATGACTAATTAACGTTTTTTTTTAATTTCACTTTTTTGGTTAACAACACATTGTCACAACTCTTGGGTAGGCAGGTATAAACGAAATTAATGAATGAAATAAAAATAAAGATAATTTTATTAAAAACGCTATGCTAGTATAAAGGGTTGTCTACGAAAACCTGCCTACCCCAGAGTTGTGACGGGAAATAAATAGTCAACCTAACGTTTGTATATTCTATAGGTATCATAATATTGAAATTTGTTTTGAATTCACATTGGAATGGAATTTGTTAATTAACAAAGTTAGTGAAAAAATTAAAAAAAATGGTCAATAATATTCTGGGCTAAAATTTTTGAGACAACCCATTCGCAATATATTTTTTGACATATTTTTATCGATAAAAATATATATTTCATTCATTAACCTGTTCGATGAAAGTCGTTGTATAGCGGGATCTTAGGCCATATCCATCAATCCACTTTTTAAATATCGTAGAAGCATATGATAAATATGTAGCTCACACGATACGATTTAGAGTATAATTTAATTACATCAATAAAACTGAAT
Organism: Lasaia peninsularis; assembly: GCA_018236625.1. Taxonomy (NCBI): domain Eukaryota; kingdom Metazoa; phylum Arthropoda; class Insecta; order Lepidoptera; family Riodinidae; genus Lasaia; species Lasaia peninsularis. The sequence goes on along the minus strand of DVZL01004260.1, from coordinate 647 downwards.
AATAAATATTAAATCTCAGCATACCGCGACATTTATTGGCTGTCGGGAAACAACTTGGCAAATCATTAACTTTATAGCGTGAGATTTCACTTATATAATTTACTTTATCTATTTTTTTGGTATTTGTTGTAATAATGGCAACAGAAATACATAATTTGTGAAATTTTCAACTCTGTAGCTATAGCGGTCATGGCATACATACTCATATATATTATAACCTAGTGATAAATAGCCAGACAAGTGGACATCAGAGTCTTAAATACGGTAAACCGTTATTACCATTTGGGTACGTTAATCTAGAAAAAACGCACGTATGTCAAATTCCGTGTTAGAAGTATGTTATATATGGAACTTCCAAGCTAGTCAAAAATCTATATTTGAAAAAATGGGGGGTACCAGGAGAACAGAGATCACAAAGGGCTCGGAGGCCGCGTAATTGTTTTCACCGCAAACCCCGTCTCTGTTGCTGTGCAATTTTAAATCGCAAATTTATTAAAACAAAAATGTGCTGTATAATATACTTATAAGTTCTACGATATATAAATCTAAAACATTGACTAGGTGGAAGATTCTTGCAACGACTCGCCCGGATTGGTACCACCGCCTTACCTATTTCTGCCACAATAGCGGCAGTGCTCGCCATTGTC
>DVZL01004259.1:0-13095 GCA_018236625.1 Lasaia peninsularis | reverse complement strand
GTAAGAGACAACCGTGGCCTATAGACACCATAGATGTTGTAGGTGCGCCGCTGCTCTGTGGTCGGGTTGTTAGACCTTATGTACAAGTCTACGGGCTACCCTACCCTTCGGGCCGGAACACGACAATGTCTTTATGGCGGCAGGAATAGGTAAGGCGGTGGATCTCTACCCGGGCGAGTTGCTGCACAGCACTCTACCACCAGTTATTAACGGGTACAAATAGACAGACAGATAGACAAACATCCTATAAATCACTACATTGGTATATGTACCTTGAAAACATAGACATGTATTTGGTAAAAAGCGGTTATTTTAATATTACATACAGACACTCGAATTGTATTTATTTGTATATTATTTATATTACACCAACCCCACCTGAACTGGATTCAGCTTAGGCTGGAATAGTTAATAACAGTTCGATATGATACCAGAGCTCTTATGAAATTGGCACATATAACGTGATTGACATAAATTGACAACTTCTGTATTTGTACCGTGTAACTTGTTTATTTATTAACTGATTTAACTGAAATATCCAGATTTTCTGAAAACTGCATCCAATTCGGTTAAGCCGTTTCTGAGATTAATGTGTACAAATGCCGACATACAGTCAAAGTAAAAAACCATCGTTTTGGGTTGTGTAGCGTCTATAAAGACCGTCGGTCATGTTTTTTTTAAATAAATTGTCCATGTACAGACAGCTAGGGTTATCTAATATATTTATACAAAAAGACTAAATTAGAAAAAGTAAAACCTACTACTATCAAACCGGAGGTATTAATTAGATAAATTCTGTCCTACGCTATCTTATTAAAATAGCTAATCTGTCATAATTTTCACAGATAATGTACTTCTGTTGCCGCTATAACAACAAATATTAAAACAGATTAAAAAAAAGTGATTTTTTAAATTTGAAATTTAAAAAAAAACAAAATAAACTTACAGTACAGTATGAACTCCATCTTCAGCGATCCTCGGCTTCAAGTCGGTGAAGTCAATCTCTACCAACTTCCTCGGAGTCCCGCGACACTTGCACGGGTACTCCCACAGCGGCTGGGCCTCCACGTCGGCGTCACTGATCAGCCGGGAACTCTTTAAAATATAATCTATCTAAGTTTTAATCATTCTATAGACAAATTACTAGGTGGACTCGCCCAGATTGGTACCACCGCCTTACCTATTCCTGCCACAATAGCATCAGTGCTCGCCATTGTCGTGTTCTATATTATATTCATTGTCGTGCTATAGGCTTACCATCCCAGCCTCAGGTTGGTAACACACCATTTTCACCTTTAGTGTCTATAGGCGACGTGTATTTCTTACCATCAAGAAATCCGTCTGCTTGTTTGCCTTCCAATATCATAAAAAATGAAAAATAATAAATGTTATCTAATTCCAAAGTAGGTAAAAAAATTACCTATTTCAGACAAATCATACAATTTTTAGGATACCGTGCCAAAAGCGTAAAAGAATCCCTATTAATGAGATGTCGCTGTATGTCTGTCTGTCACCAGTCCGTATCTTATAAACTGTGATATCAGTTGAAGTTTTTACAGATTATGTATTTCTGTTGTATTCATTACAACACTAAAATAAATAAAATCACTACAAGTATAAAACAAAGTCGCTTTCTCTGTCCCAATATCCCTACGTATACTTTAAATCTTAAATATCTTTAAAACCACGCAACGGATTTTGACGCGGTTTTCTTAAATAGATAGAGTAATTCAAGAGAAAGGTAAAGGTAATGTATAGTATACCCGTGCGAAGCCAGGGCGGTTCGCTAATGTAGAATATATTAAATACTTAAACGGGTTTCCATAAAAGAAGCACCCGACAATAGATGGCGCTATCGTATTTTATCAAAACAAAACAAAAAAATGTCTCACCTCAACGAGATTGTCAAACAACGTCATATTAATTCCTTCACACACCCTCAACGGTATCCTTATTTTATGTAAATCGTTAAACTCCACTGGCATCGCCCAAAACTCACACCTTTCAGGCATTATTGACACATTATTTGGCAATTTGTCACTATATTTAAGCAGAAGATGGGCAAACTTCAAGTTCTCCCACGGTAAAATTGCACTACTGAAGTTTGGATCGCAAACAACGTTTGTAACAGCACTTAGAATTCCATCATCAACGTTTGGTAATATTTGGACATTGGTTAATTCGTTTTCCTTGATATAATCTGTCAAAATGCCGATATTTAAATTCATATTCTCCAATATGTACACCATTTTTGCACCCATCTTCGCCGTTGCCAAACCTAAAAGGCTGCTACCGTTCATATCTAAAACCACTGCATTGGGAGCTAGGTCTTCCTTAACTTTAGCTAGGAGTTTTTTACTCCTCCTCCCATCATTTAAGTATGAAACATGAGTTCTTGATAGCACCATATGGACACCGCATTCACAGATTGGCCTTTTATGATGAACGGCTTGTGTTTTCTCATCTTCTACATAGAACCATAGTGAATATTCATCTTGGCATGATATCAAAGAGACTTCCTGGTCTTTCGTGATGTTAAGTTCTTGGGGGAGATAGTAAACTGCCTGCATCCAGTGATCCCGCCATGGTATAGTGTCTTGTGGACGATCCGCACTATAGTCTGTATCCGGATGACACCACCAAGGGGCGCAACTAAGACTTATTTTCCCTGTAGAAAAAATAGGTTTTCATTAGTAAGAACTCTATTATGTATACATCTATACAAATAAAGAAAATTGGAGTGTCTGTATGCAATATTTAAATAACCGTTTTTTAATAAATGCATTATTATGTTTACAAGGAACATATTATGTCTGTCTGTCTGTCTGATTGTAACCGCCAATCTCTGAAATGGCTAGACCGATTTCGACGGGACTTTCACTGGTAGACAGCTGATGTAATAAGGAATGGGGCAGGATACTTTTATTTTAAAAATGTCTAAAATAAAATAATTAAATCAAAACGCGGACGAAGTCGCAGATGAACAGGAACAGAGGGTAAAAAAAATGATTATTTTACAATCTTCGCCAATAATAGTAATATAGTACAACTCGCTCAAACAAACCACATGATTTAATGTCAACGTACGATTCGCAATCCAAGCATCTTAGCTGGAGAACTAGACCGCACTCAACGACTGTAGAGCTAACAGTGGCGCACGGTCGCGCGGTACACTCAATTTATAGCGTTTCGCGCCCACAGATATAAATAAATAATAGTTTAAAAAAACTATAAAACACGCATTTATTGCTTGTACAACTAAACACTAAAAAATAAATCTAAGTTATGAAGAGTTCGTGTTACAGGGGGAGAAAACCAAACTTAAGTTTTTAATAAAATAATTTAATTCAGAGTAAAAAGCGTGGGGTGCTTGTCATTTATAATATCATAATCATTCTACAGGCAACTATATATTAGAGTTTAGTTATGAACCACAGTAGAGATACACACCAGATTATTTATTTATGATAAGTTTATTTCATCTTAGAAAAAAAAACAAATTTCTGTGAACGTAACTGAATAATGTTTTGAAGGTGCGATTAAGTTAGTCTTTTATACAAACTACTTTGTTTCGTTTTTTTAATAAAAAAAAGTTTAAATGAATATTAAAAAATATATATAGATATTAAACTTGATGTGCCTTTGAGTTTTATCCGAGAGTACACAACAACACTCAAACTACAAAGGTAGGTACCATGATCATTAAGCAGAAATAGAGCAGGGTTGTATTCAGAACATTATCTATTATGAATAGACGGAATCTATTTGCATTTTGTTAACAATCAGCATAAGTGCGGATCTGGTTGGCCCCGGTAACCGGGACGGGAGGTGGAGAGATTCACGGAACTTTATTGTAAGTCTTCCGACAAACGGTTATTATGAAGACGTCTTTGCACGCGTCCCACTTGTGCGTCCTAGACTCGGCCCCTATTGTGTCTCGATGGAAAGGTAAATGCTGAATGCTTGTTTCGTAGAATGAAATATTTGTAAGAATTTCTCCAGACTAAATTTGCTTTTGCTCAGTATTTGTTATTTTATGAGGAAATTTCGAGATGTGCTTATAAGACTTTATTTATTTATTTAATACATAAACATATATTCCGAGAAAAAGACAATACCTTATAGCCAAAAGGTGAGCTTATGTCCTAAAGAGATTTCATACAACTAACCCAGCAGCAAATAAGAACATAACTAAATATACACATAAGTGTACAACACATTAACTAAACACTACAAGCTAAACTAATAATTAAGATAATGATAAAAATAATAATATTAATAAAACTAAACTAAACATATAAATAGATAAGTATTGTTTCAAGGTCGATAATAAACTTTCTATAAAACATATTAATATTAAATTCTTTAATAAATTTCTTTAAGGTTATATAATATGTAGTTAGTTTAAGGTTAGGTTTATAAATTCTTGTAATCAATCAGTAATCGTTTATTTATGTATAGTTTAGTTGTATTATTATATTACATTATACTTAAAAATAATTAAGCTATACATATATACTAATTATTTCAATAGCTGGTAATGGTGATGTGATATTCCTACACTAATATCATTTATAAAGTTTTTCACAATGCTATTTATTTAAAATTTTATGTTACACGTAGTTAAGTTATAAAGCACTGGTAACGCTTTAAAACGTGAAACCGTTTGGCTTAAGTGTAACATAAATAATATTTTTTATGGGGTAGGACGGCGAACAAGCACACGGGTCTCCTGATAGTAAGATACAGATGTGGCCTTTAGACACTATAAATGTTGTAGGTGTGTCGCTGTCCTGTGGCCGGATTGTTATGGCTCATGTGCAAGTCTACCGGCTTCCATACCCTCCATACCGAAACACGACAATATCGTTATGGCGGCAGTAATAAATAAGGCGGTTGGTAGCGACCCAGTTAACCTATGCTCGTCTTTTACGAGCTAACAGGTTGGGAGGCAGATGGTCTATTCTACACTAGGGACCTGGACCAACACAAATAATCTATAACTTGTATAATCTATCTGGCTAAAATTTTTTACTAGTAGGAAAGTGAAGGAACTTGACAGAATAATTGTATTATTGATAGATGTCGAGGGTAGGGTTCTTAATAGAGTTGCATATTAGACTCAACATCAGGCCTGAGGGCAGCCACCCATATATAATACTCTTATCCATGTGGTCTAAGAGAAATAGGTCAAGATTGTGACTATAGTTATGGCACGCACACCGTGTGCCGAGTGCTTGTTCACTGTCTTATAAAAGAAACTGCTAAATACAAGTCTGACTCACGCACGAAGTGTTGCGCACCATAAAGTAAAAACTGCAAAAAAGCACGTTTGTTGTGTGGAAGTCCCTTAAATATTTATTTCATTCTGTTTTGTTAATATTCGCTGTTAGTATAGCTGCAACAGAAATACATCATCTGTGAAAACTTTTAAGTTACAATCATGGATGACAAACAGACAGACAGAGAGAGAGTCATAGTTAATAAGGTCCCGTGTTGAAAAGGCAAAATAAATACTATTATATAAACCACAATGAGGTCTTATTACTTAATCAAATATAAAACCCTACAAATAAGTTTGGCTCCTTCAAAGTGCCTACTATTCGAAGGAAAATAAGTTAACAAAAGCGCTTTCTAAGTTTGCTAAGACTGCGTTGTAAGTTCCCGCACGCCCCACGTCCCATTTATATTGTTTTATGGTTTCTTTGCTCCTCACAAAGGAATCAACTGAACGTAACTGACATTGAGCCTTACAACTTTCTCAGCGGTTCTTAAATGGTGAAAACATTGTCGGAACAGATTTGACCCATTACTTCAGCTGGTTGGGGCACTAATTTGGAGTAACTGTTCTTATAACTATGAAATAAAATTATTTTTGAGGCGATTTTTCTATTTTATTTAATACTTTTTTGTACTCATATAATATTAAACACAAACAACAAAACAGTACAAAAGGCGTACTTATTTCTAAAAAGAGATATCTTATAGCTAACACAGAATAGCGATAAACACATATTAAAAGTAAAGAAAGAGGTGTATGTACAAACCAAAAATAGATAGTGAACATTACACAACAATTTACACAAACTTAAAAATGTATCTACTCAGACTAAAATGACATACAAACAATTTTTTAGACAAAACTTAAAAAATAAAAATATGTGGCAAATTTCTTTGAACAATAAGCCCGCCATTTGTATTTTTTTCTATATTTTTTCTTTGTATGTTTTTTATTCATATTGTACAATGCAGAAAAAATGAATAATAATAAAATTATTAATTGAATGATCCTTGTAAAAGCTCGCTATTGTTTTATTTTTGGATTATTGTACAGGAATATAAATGATTGCTAGTCTTAAGTACTTGAAAAGATTGGAGAGAAATATTTTGATTAATGATGCGTTTTAATATAATGTAAAAATTATTTTAATATAAGATACTTATTATTCAATTTTTGCATGTGTATGACGTAATATTTTCGACGAGCAAGATTCAATTATTGTAAAACATATTTTTTAAATTCGTTACATAAATAGTAATCCCATATACATTTTATGGAATTTGGTTTGGAACTCTTTGAAATATGAACAAAGACAAAAAAAGCTTCTGTTTGGATGCCATAATTCCGCAGGCCGGAATCATGATGAAATATATTTTTATTAATATATTTTTAAATATATAGAACAGTTTGACAATTAATTCAAAAATATGATTTTATTTAATTGACTTAAAAGAAAAAAAAACAATTTTATTACATATAATGTAAATCATGTTTAATTCATTATTATATTACTATTTGCATGCCACTGTTGGTAGAATAGAAGGACCTGAAATTTATGTAACATCTTAAAATAAACTCTATTGAATGCAAATACATTAAATTCAAATTGAGTAATATTTTTTTTATCATAGAGTAGAATTTTGTACCCATAAATTTCAATGAACGTATTTCAAACTTTTCAGTGGTTTAAATATTCCGTGAATATTTTTAATATCGTGATAGAATCTCAATGCAATACTCAATATATTGAGGTAATATTCTGATATCGAAAAGCGACAGGTACGAGTATTACTGATTCACCAAGCTCTAGAATAGATAAAATTTTGATGTCTGCTAAGTCAATAATGGATCGTTCCAGTTTCATATAGTGTAAATGTATGTTTATCGTTTATTGACATAAGTAAAACTTATAAATATTATCTGTTATTAGTTTTATAACGGGTCAATCAATCAATAAAATTATAAGAAAAATATTAATATATACATATTTTTTGATAAATTTCACAAATAGATCTATTCGGGAAATAAGCAAATACCCTAAATATTTTTGGATTATGAGTATCAGTCTAATACATAGAAATACTTATTTTAGTTAAATAGATACTAGAATAAATTTAATAAGCACCCAGGCCCAAAAATACCATAGAGTGAATTATAAAATTAGGTGCATATCAGAGGAAAATAGGTCTAGACCTATGTTCATCACAGAAATGCCTGTCTCCGTCCTGTTTACCACGTTATAAGTTGTCTTGGGCAGGCGTTTTAATGGCTATCCCAGTCTTCACGCCGGAACACGACAACAGCATTTGATATTAAAAGTCAAAGTACATCGTAAGGATATCATGGATATCTCTTCTTTTTATTAGTCATTTTTTCGCGTGTAAAAGCAATTTTGACTTTGTTATAAAGTGATATATTTTTTGAAATTGATATTGATACGAAGCCTTCAGTTTACTGTACACACGTGAAAGTTGTAAAAGCTCGCGGCTGGGGAATAGTTCCAGTTTAAATTGGTAGTATTTGTGTGAAGCACAATCCTTCATACGAGTTGAATAACATTTATGAAATGACATTGATTTATAATACGGACTATCGCGAGAAGCCTGAAGTATACTTGGGAAATTCAAGTCGGACAAACATTTAGTTCAAATTCAACTGGCATTTTACTTGGAACTAGGTGGCTGAGACCGCGAATATAAGTTATTTAGCACCCTTGAAGTAGACAGTATTATATTGAACTAGCTGTGGCCTATGACTTTGTCCGTGTGGGCGTTTCATTCCCAAGTAATGACGTTATCCCGCTACAACCTATGTCAAGTCGTTTACAACCGTTCTACTCAATAAAAAACAACAAATAAAATCAGATTAGGCGTTTATGAATTATTACATTCAAGATAACCAAGTTTAGATCCCAATAAAAACTCTGAATACATAATAATGAAAGATAAATAATTTTCAATGAATAATTTCTTTAGTACATGTCAAACATTTGTTGTACACTCTGTCAAATGCTGTTAGTAATGATTGACATTTATGCATGCGTCCAGAAATGTTTTTTGTGTAAACCATTTAAAAAATGTGAATAGTGCATCAAGCAGATTAAATATATAGAAGTTCCTCAAATATTTATGCGTGAGTTCAGAAATTTATTTTGAATAAATTTCCGAAAACAATTTTTTCCGGGTCCTCTGTGTGGAATAATTCAACTGTCTTCCTACCTCAAAAAAAACGGGGCTAATCGTGGGCACTTAAGTATGTTCTCCTCCATCTACCCTTTTGGTGATAAAGGCGTAACAATATTTATTCTATTTTTAACTCTCGAAAGAAATTTAAACATAATAGAAACATATGTTACAATACTTTAAGTTTCTTTGCCAGTATAATGTCAAAATATTTCAATATCATCTCCATGTAAGTAAAGTGCACCGCTCACATCTGTTAGGAATGAGTTTTGTTGAAATTGTTTCATATTCGTAGAAATATCTTTATTATTTTAATATTTCTGTCCGTATATTCGTCTACTTTGCAGCAGAGACATCATAATACACCATGGATACATCCATCGATAGTCCCCCGTTTGTCTCAGGCTCCTCAGAATAGGCCAACTACCTCCCTATCAGGCAGGTCTTAAAAGACGACCAAAATTCGGGATTTGTGACTGATATGGTGACGGACGGATGGTAAGTCACATCATGGGACATTGTCAACTAATCATGGGATATTGACCGCCTCGTTGGCCGAGTGGCTAGCGTACACGCCTAACCACATCGACTAACCGCGAGGCTCGGGTTCGATTCCCGACGAGGACTGACATATGTGTGATGAACATAGATGTTTGTATTTCCGGGTCTGGGCGTTTATTAAATTTATTTCTGTATCTATTTAAGTATTTCTATGTATTACGAGTATTATCATAGTCTAACACTTATAATACAAGCTTAAAATTTGCTTACTTTGGGTTTAGATCAATTTGTGTTATTAGTCCAGTAATATTTAATATTTATATTTATATATTATGTACCTCTGCCTACCCTTTTGGGGATATAATTGGGGATATTTATTTATTTTTAACCTAAAAACTAATAACTGAATTTGAAATGAAAATGGCTTTCGTATAACATTACCGTGATAATCGTAAACTTTCATCATATGCATTGGTAAGTTAAACGATCGATATACAGAAATTTTAACTACTAGCTTTCCGCCCGCGGACCTCAGCTGCGGACTCACCCGTGAATCATCAAAGGGCTATCAAATGAATTATCAAATTATTATTTTTCCTGACTTATTATACTTATTGAGTGAAAACATACCCTTTTTTAAATATATATTCGGTCAAATAATAACCTATGTTCTATTCTCAAGTATGAGCTACATTACTGTAAAGTTCCATCTAAATCTATTCAGTATTTTCTTGTGGAAGAATAACTCACATACATCTGTATTCACAAACTTTCACATTTATTATAATATGAATACAAAAAGAATAAACCAAAGGGTTTTACGTTTCTGAAGAAAGCGGAAGTCCTTGTTTTTTGCATGTTAAATAAATATTCGTTTTTTGTCTTTGAACCCTTCGACCCATGTGTGGAATGGACCATATATCAAATGCCTCTCGATAAATCTTACCTTCGCGAAAATATCACAGATTATGTAACTATTTCCAATGATATAGCCAACTTTTTATCAGTTCTCTATCATATTATGTGACCCGCGTGAAATATACTTGAAAAGTAATATTTTACGTAAAGAGGGCGCTTTATCATACGCCTACACGTAGGTATTAGGTCTTATAAAGAATTTTCTAGAATATTTTTAACGGATAAGGATGTCTCATCGCTAGTGGAATATTTTTTAGGTTACTAAATGAAATATATGATTTATCAATAATAACCGCATCTATAGTCGAGCGTGTCGATTTCGACTTTGATGCACTAGGTCTTTGGAGGGTTCGATTCCCGGGTAGGATAACTTATCTGTGATTGGATTTACGCCCGATGTGGCGACGGACTTTCACATCATGGGAGTTGATATAGTTGGCTAATCGTGGGTGTATATGTACTCTCTGTTTACTCCTTCAGGGATATGGGCGAGAAGATATTTTTTTATGTATACTACTAATATTTTATTTTGGACAATGTGTATTTACTTTAAATGACTAAGGTACATATACCAAACTAATTTTTTTTTACAATTTTTGTCTATTGCTACTAATTTTTGGAACGGTTCAGACAATCCATGTAATAAGGTGTATTTTAGTCTACTTTTAATTTAAAATTATACGTTATAACTAAATTCGAATGCAGTCAAAGTCACGGGTGCAGCTAATATATACTGTTATTTCATTAATTACATTTTTAAGTGAAAGAGTTAAACTACTTTAAGTAATTAGTTAAATATCACAAGTTCCTCACTTTTATATATTACCATTTTACAATCTTTTAAAGAGAGTGTTTGAATTAGTTAAAGTCACACCAGAGCCCGCCATTTTTGCGCTTCTAAATCTAATTATTACTTATTTCGTTACATTGTTTTTTTTATTGTAGTAATTACAAAACGATCTTTTGAAAAAAATATTGAGTTTGATATTGGAATTGGAAAAATCAGGTTAAACTCGACCTTTTACATTTTTAATTTTGAATCAGCAATGTGGACAAAACTGTTGATGTTAATTATACTCGATTTTAAAATTAAAAATAAACTGTGTAATTTTTTACTCATTCGTAAAAAAATTAAGTTTTTTTGACAAGGACGTTACTTATCAAGAACACTTACATTACCCACACAATAGAAAACATTGCTAATTTTAATGTGATTGATAAATTGTTAGTGAGTTATTGAGACTTTTATAAAAATAACTAAAAAAATAATAAATTAGTTTCATTATGAATTTTTTTTACTTAAAACATCTTAAATTCATTAAGTAATATAAAAAAAAACATGTCATATCAGTAGACTTTCTAAGAAAATATTATTTTAACATAAATTTTATTTTTAAGCTATTGTACCACCACACTATCGTCACTTCAAAGTCTAGGTAATAAAAGCTCACTTTACACTTGTTTCAATTTTAAAAACATTCAAAGTGAGTCTTTCGAATTAAATTCGTGATTCTCCTCGTCTTTGCACTTCGGATTTCCTTAATCTCGCCAAACGAAATGAAACCATTTGTAGACGTTCAGCATTCGGCGGGAGTAAATCAATCTATACGTTAAATTAGTTGATGTTGAACGCTCGATTTTGGTAATATTTTAGTCGGCACGGCAATATAATGCCGTATTTTGCTCTCAGTCCACGTTCTGGGCCATTCATCAACTCGCCGGGCCCATTACCTCGCCCGCCACCTGCACGGTACCACTTTGTATTATGCTAGATTATTCCCCTCCAATACTTGTTGAGTTATTATTTCGAATTGATCGGGGAGATTGTCCCCGTTTGTAATTATGATGTAGTATACACACGACTTTTTAATCCTTTGAGAATATTATGGATGCATGTGTCATACCACTTTGTATAATGAATGAAGTACATGTGAAAATAATGAAATAAATTCGTCTAGCTGCGTTCGAAACTGCATCTTCTTTATTATTATTATATTTGTGACTTTGCAGTCCGTGACATCAGGCTGTATCTCATGAGCCTTGAATAAAAATGTTTAAATTTACACAGATGAATTATTTTTGTTGCTTCTATAACAACAAATACGAGTACTAAAAACAGAATGAAACAAATATATAAAGGGTGCTCCGACTACAAAGTGATTTTTTGGCGTTTTTATAAATATTGGCATACAACCGTAAGTGTGCTATTTGGAAAGTAAGCAAATTATATGCTTGTGTTATGGGTGTTAAAACATAGAAATTACCATACCAGAATAAGTTAAATAAACACCCAGACCTGGAAAAACAAACATCTATGTTTATCACACAAATATCTGTCCCCGTCAGGAATCGAACCCGAGCCTCGTAGTTAGTGGATGCGGTTAGGCGTGTACGCTAGCCACTCGGCCAACGACATCTCTAACTTCTTTCTCAATAACTTATTATGTTCAAATTAAACTGGGAGATTGTTCTCCGTATTTGTAATTAGAACACAATATTTCAAATTATCCATTGTGGTCAATCGAAATTAAAAGCAATTTAGTTGAAATTTATAATGTCATAGATTCAGCTGCAATTGAGATTCCTGATAATTGTGTTGCAACAATTAATTTATTTTATCTCAATTACATTTTAAATTTGATTTCAACTAATCTTTGAATTTTATTTTCACTATTTGGACCATGTTATGCAATAAAGATTCAAGCAAGTAATTAGTAATATGATTTGTGATATTATGAAACGAAAACAACAATATAAATAAGATTTTCAACATACGTGTGTTAGTCATTGATATTCTCCGTGTTCTCCGTTGTTTCGTGGCCTTAATAAGCTAACTGCTTTCCTGTCGAGTAGTCGTCATTCGTATTCTCCATGTTTTTCTCCGCGGCTCTAATTAATATAGGCTAATTACTTTTCAGCCAAGCAGCTCTTGTTGCACGAGCGTCGGTTTGTTTTTCACTACAAGCGTAACTATGAGCGCTTCAAAATCAAAATCGAAATCGAACCTATTCTCTTTTACAATTTATAAAACTATAAGAATAATAGCCATGTTTACCTGAAAACGGAATAGCACCACCGTAATAGCAATGTACAGCTTCTTATTTAATACTAGTAGTGATTATTACCTCGATGGCCTAGTGGTACGTGCTTCAGACTTCTACATCGGTAGTCCAGGTTTTTTTTTATATAAGAGGAGGCAAACGGGCAAGTGGG
>DVZL01004258.1:0-13096 GCA_018236625.1 Lasaia peninsularis | reverse complement strand
TAAGTATTTCTATGTATTAGTATCGTTGTGTAACACCCATAACACAAGCATATAATTTGCTTACTTTGGGGTTAGATTAATTTGTGTAATTTTTCCAGTAATATTTATTTATCTGTTGACGTTCGGCGGTGTGAAGTTCGCCAGTTCGGCTAGTAAAAAAAATATCTGACCGCGAGCAAAGTGGACAGGACGCGTGACATGTGCATGGTAGCGCGCGCCGCGACGCGAGGCAGGCGGGCGGACGGGCCCGCGCGAGCCCCGTCCGGCCGCCCTCCGCCCCTCTACCACCGTTGCACCGCCATCACGCTTCTGAAACAAACATCATTCATTAACAACTGGCTGGAGCCAACACGTAGCTTTCCTAACAGAGTGGCTTTCCGCCGTTAAACCATCACAGTTTTAAAATAAATTAAAATTAAAAAAAACTTTTCAGAAAAAGCTTCTATTTTTCGAGTTTCTTAACAAGCCATTTAAACCATAATTATATTGTTAAAGTGCTTTAAAAATAACTATTTTATTCCGCCATCTTGGTCGGTCCGCTATATTGGATTTAGATTGACGTCACGTCACCTTATCGTGCATTGTCATGCAAACTTAACGCGTATAAATTTCAGCTCAATCGGTTGAACTACATTACTTACATACATACATTGCAAGTTAAATAAAAGCTTTTAATAAATTAGCATTCTGTTAACAAGCGTTGAAAAAAACGCTGGAAGTAGGCAGGTGGTAGCGCCCGAGTCGTCAAGGTTTCTCTCGCTCCTCTTCCCTGTTGTAAAATCCGTCAAAATGCTGATTGTAATCAAAAAATACCACAATTTGGTAGAATATGTTGGTCTAATTTTTTTGTACTAACATTTTAGTTCAATACGCTAGAAACAATTAGATGATAATGTCTGCGTTTTTCTACTACTGTAGCACTGCCATTACAGTTTTTAACAAGGTAGATTGAAAAGGCGGAGGAATTTACTTCTTATAAGTCTCCATGTAAATAAAAAAAATATTTCAATTTTAATAAAAATACCACGCGTCCTTGAGCTGTTGTGAAGTCGAGGGCGCGTGGATGCTTGGCGTTTTTGTTCGGTGTTACATTATGGTACGGTTTTGTTTGCGGCGCGCCGCGGTCACTGTCGGTGTTATTATTGTGACACGACTAATTGAAAATTAATTTACCTTAATACTCGATTTCGCCCAATAGAACAATATATTATTTATTGTTATTTAATTACAATTTTAATAACAAGTAGTTCAGATCCAGTAAATCAATTAACCCATTATCCGGTAAACTGTCAGGATTAATCAATTCAAAACGTGGAAAACCGTGGCGCCGCACGCGTTGGCGGCAACCGACATACAAAGACTTCGTATTCTACATCTAAATAGACCTGTCTTTCTACAACTAAGAGCCTGTACCCATCTGAGTCCTGAGTTCACAGGAACCTTCCTAACATTGATACCTTTTGCCTAAATAACTTCCACCTAATGAGTCGTTAATTTTAAGGTATAAAAATAAACTTTGGCTTTTTTAAGAAAATAGTGAAAATAATAAATAAATATTACTGGATAAATTACACAAATTGATCTAACCCCAAAGTAAGCAAATTTAATAATTTTGTTATGGGTGTTAGACAACGATACTAATACATATAAATGCTTAAATAGATACCAGAGTGAATTTAATAAACACCCAGACCCGGAAATACAAATATCTATGTTCATCTCACTAATCTCTGTCCCCGTCGGGAATCGAACCCGAGCTTCGCGGTTGGTCGGTGGGGCTAGGCATGTATGCTAGCCCCTCGGCCATCGAGACGAGGTGAGGAGGATGATCTGAGTTACTTGAGCTACTCTCTTTTAACTCATAACTTTTATCAATAAGTATGTTGAATTAAAATAATACTAAATAAAAAAAAAAAACAAAATTATATTTTATTTCGTAAATAAAATATTTGGAAAAAAACAAACAATTCGGTAATTTATAAAATGTATAATAATTAAAATAGGTACTATCAAATCAGAAATATATGCCAAATAGTTTAAGACGATCTGTCCTAAGTATCATATTATGTATAGTCTATGAGTTTGATGAAAGTCTTTGGTGGTAACATGGATTAAGTTATTGCCGATATGCTGATCTGACAATGATATATAGTGGCTGACTGTGCAAACTTCGATGCAGTAATTGTAATCCACGTGAGATCTTCTCGACCTGCTATACAATGCTTTGCTTCGATCGACAGCTGATGAGCTGGAGTCATTTCTATGGATAGTTTACATTGATGTCTACACAATGATAATACTGCCATCCTAAGGTAAAAGTCAGTTAAATATCAATTTTAGACTCTAGGCATAACAAAAAACTGCGCTTTATTTTGCATCTACCAATCTAAGATAAATTTTTTTATCTGAATTACTTTCTGAGATACGTTTATAATTTGAGCAGTTATATACAATGTTTAGCGGGTTTTTTTGCCTTTTTCTCGAAAATGTCATTCCGCATTTAACGGCCTTTTTCCGTATGACGGCAGAATATTATACATACTAATAATCCCGTCAAAACGACATAACGAATTTGTATATTCTGGAATACCTTTATTAATTTATAAATATATAGAAGTCATGGTGGATGGAAGTTCGTTTATGTGATTTTTAATTTTGCTTCAGTTATAGATAAGACAAGATAAGAATTTCATACGATGAGAATTTGATGAAACAAAATATTGTCTGCAGACGGGTAAAAATAAATGTAGTTGAAAGCGGAATTCCTACCTTAAGAAAATAATATAGAATATATATTAAAGTAACCGGATTTGGCAAGAGTTATACAAGTTTTCACCCGACCTTAGACCTTGAAAAGTATAACAATGATTCAAACGATCGTGCTTAATGAATGATGAATCTGAACGACATCTTGACACTTCTAGTCATCTGATTGTTGCAGGAATATGTGAGCAGAGTCAATAAAAATAAATACATTTAATCCTAGACATATATTATTTTACAAGAATTCTCATTGGATTGGAAGACAATTTATCAGGCGAATAGTGTTAAATGTCCGCCTCCTGTAGATAACAGAGATGATAGTGCATTGTCAAATAATTATACTAATCATTTTTCGCCTACTGGACTTGGGTACAGGCAATTTGTTTTAATTTTAAATGTCCTAAGTACCGAGTACGTAACTTATTAAGACATTTTGAACATAAAAAATATCATCATTAAATTTATTAAATGATAGTAAAAACTAAATAGAAAGAAAATTCTATGAAAGAAAATATAAATCCGTGCCTCTATGTCAAAAGGTGACTGTAGATAATTTACAAACTCTATGCAAAAATCGTACCTCTTTAACAATAAATAAAATGTAAGTTTTACCGTAACATGACCAAATCATTGAAACTAATCTAACATTAGGTCAAACTATGGCCGGTGGGGAAATAGTTCGGGTTTATCACTGACTAGAGCGGATTTATATGGGAGAACTTGTAATGTTTTTTGTCATTCAAGATGCAATGAGTAATTACACTATTACATGATTAGTGAAGTAAGTCATAACCGGTTAGTTTCTGTGGCAGTTGGATGAGTTACCACAAGACTTCACGTCTTAGTGTGGAGTGGAGGGCTAGGATACGTATTTATTCTCTACATGTTGTCGAGGATCAGTATGCGTTGTAAACTACGTTTATATCGTGTAAAAGAAAACATAAAATCGAATAGAGTGAATGTTTGGTGGCGTGTGGCGCACACTTTCCAGCAACAAAAAGTATTAGTAGGAGTATGTGTATTATAATTCATTCGTTTATCTTTGTAAAATTCATCTATGTGTGCATATCTTAATCCTTTTTAATTCAAACCACCCTTACAATACTCCTACGTAACTGTTGAATGTTAACGTTTAAGTTTTCTCAAAAATTTCGCCTCTAAAGTTCGAATTTCAAACTATCGAAAGAATTTTCATTTTAAAGACATTTATAGCGTTACTATATAATACATAGCTAACAATGATTATAAATGTAGATAGTCTAGTATTAGGCAACATAATCTATAATTTGCGACCCAAAGCAATTAGTTTCATTGAAGCACTGATAAATTGTAGTAACGAAGTGGCTGGTTTAATTATAACGTAATTTTAGCGATTGTGGCTAAGGAAATTGATTCGAAGCCCTATCTATGGAATTAATCTCTTCTTATCAAGAAAACATCGCAATATGTAAGTAAATATTCCTCTGACCCAGTAATTAGCCGCTCTAAGATGCAGGCGGAGGCAGAAAACTTAACTATGAAATTGAAAATATATATTTTTGAGTAAGATTTTTGTATAATATGTATAATGGAGCTAAAATCTTAACGAATAGTCCGTGGTCAGCTTATGACTATATAGAAAGTATTAATAAAAATTGAAAACATTTTTTTCAAAAACTAGCTTTTTCAGTCACTAAACTAACTAATTTTTCTTTAAAACGTTTACTATCAACTTACACAATGTAATTTGTTTTAAAAGCTTGTCGCGACTAGATTACTTTTGATTTTAAGAACTCAGTAGTCAGTACATACGAGTAGCATAAATCTCGAGACAATAATAAACTATGTAGTGATATTATAATTTGATAGTGAAAGTTTTAAGGGAAATGTTAGTTTATTTTATTCTTTTTAGCGCCTTTAAATAAAAGCTTGTTCTTTAAAAAAGTTTTTTTACTATGAAGTTATTTTTTAGTTATGGTTGTGTATTGTAGGAGTGTATTAAAATAACTAGGCCGCTATCTTGTTGTTTCTGCTATATTGGACTAAGAGTGACGTGTCGTACGTGTGTGTTGGCGGACGGACGGACGGACAAATAGATGGTCGGAGTGCAACAATAATAACTCGTTCGCCATCTTGGGTTCGCTACCATATTAAGTTTAGAGTGACGTCTCCTTATTTTCTAAGTTGTCCTCAGCATATTGTAAGTGTGCTCTAAAAATAACTAGTCCGCCATCTTGTGTCGTCCACCATATTGGATTTAGAATGACTTATTGCTAACCGAGTGGCTCTTATAACTTTACCAAACTTTAAACGCTTCATTATCCAAGCTACTCGTGCTCACAAAATTTCAGCTCAATCGATTGAATACATCTGCTTCAAAATTGAGTTGCAAGATTCCACCCTATTGATTGAATAGTAAGTAATAAGTAAATCTACAAAACAGATAAATTATATTTTGTACAATATAAATAAATGACAGTATAATTAAATAAATGACAATATAAATGTTTCTACAATTCCAAGTTTTACCACCAACAACAATAATATGGTACATAAATAAATACGATACATTTCATGGTCTCAGAACACATTTAGTCAAGGTGTTGGTCCAATTTGATGATATGTTTTGTAGTTGGTACATTAGCACCGTTGCAGAATGATCAGTAAGCAAAGCCAATTAAAGAGTGGCCACTGGGACCTGATGTGTTGTCCCAAAGTCCTGTTCTATAGATACTAGGGCCATTGCACTATTTGAATTTAATTTGAGTCTTTGAATTGTCATTAGGTATGATAATTGAATTATAATATGCAAGTATGTTAATCATACGTGTAGACAGTTGGATACCAAAGGTCACCACACTTTTTCCGAAAACTAATTTACAATTAATGAATCACAAGACAAATATTTCTTTATTCATATATTTCCCTGATAAGCCAAGGCGCCGAGATAATGCTCAAAATATTATAATACGCAATTTTAAAAGCAAACGATTGTAATCTTTATAGATGTCAAGATAAAGGATAAAATTATATTTTTTTTGTGGAGGGGTAAACCGTATTAATAGATATTCTATGTTAGAGGTGTGAATTGGCGTCAGCGACGCTATAGATAATAATTTGACATATTGGCAAATTTAACCTGTGACGTCATTTAATCATACGCGATTCTTGGGTGATATGATTATAATGGAATTTTGTAGTCTGATTTGTTATCATTTTTCAGAAATATAACAAAAAATTCTTGTGACTCGACTGATATTTTCCGATTCAAGGAAGAAGGAAAGATTACTATTAAGTATTTGGTAAAAAGTAATGAAGTGTTTACTAAATACCATCGTATTTATTAAATACTTAAATGTAATGTTATACCATGATCACCAAGACCATAGATACCATGAACATTCTTAAAAAAATAATTTTAGCTAATTTATTGTTTGCATATATTTTTCCCCGTGTTGGTCCGGGTCCTCCGTGTAGAATAGACCAACTGCCTTCCTACCAGCAGCTCAACGGCAGCTTGTAAGAGGCGAGCATGACCACTGGTGGTAGAGTGCTGTGTAGCAACTTGCCCGGGTAGGGATCCACCGCCTTACTTATTCCTGCCGCTATAATGACATTGTCGTGTTCCGGTCCGGAGTAGGGTAGCCGGTAGACTTGCACATAAGGCTTAACAGCCTGACCAAAGGGCAACGATGCAACTATAACATCTATGGTATCTATCAGGAGACATCCTGTTTGCTGTCTTATCCCATAAAAAAAAATTGAGAAGCAGTGGCGCCACAATGGATCCCTGTAGTGCACCCTGAATATACGAGGCAGTAGGACTTACCTCGTCTTTCATCATTCGCATCGCTAAAGATTGGATAGCAGTTTTTCAGTAGAAATACAATGTAGTTGCCTCTAAACTAAGAGTGAATAGGTTTCTTTTGGCTTAGTACATTAACATCTATGACTCCAATAAACATGTACATTGTACAGTTATAAACTCCGCTTTAGGAAAAGAAGAGTGTAGAGATATACAAACCTTATCAATGAAGAATTTAGTAATTTAGATTATTCAACTAGAAACATCATCACCATCATTATATTTGGTGTATATATGCGATGACTATTTCTTAACATGAGAATAAATAAATCTGCAGTTTTGAAAATGAACTTTGACACTTCTAATTTATGGTATAAGTATATAGGCGAAAGCCTATCTTAGGAAGTTTAAACATTTCGATCATTATTATTTTGCAATAAAAAAGCTATTGGTTCAAAGCTATAACAACTGTAGCTAATTTCTCAAGCTTTTGTACTAACACAACTCTAGATAACAGCAAGGACATAGTCACTGTAAATCATATTGTGGACAGCGATCAAAATAATTTACGACTGTTTAAAGTAATTAAGTTAACTTACCACCGACTACAATTGTTCATATAAATAATTGTTACGCGAACATTTATATGTTGTGTTGATGTCGGTGATTTATGTGGGTTAATTATCGTGTGAGAATGACGTCATGAACTGGAACCTGGACCTCACACTTGACAATGGCGGTATTCTGTTGTGCGCTAACTAAACATATTTTAAGGTTTTTTATGAGTTAATTATAGCGAACAAGCACACGTTTCTCTTGATGGTGAGACACAACCATGGCTTCTAAACGTCATAGATGTGCGGCATGAATAGATTGGGCGGTGAATCTCTATCCGGGCAGGTTTACTGCTTAGACCCAGTAAGTCTATGCTCGCGTTCTTTTATAATTATATCTATCTATATATATAAATATTAAAAAGTGGCGGATTTAGGCTTACTGGCGCCCTAGGGCCGGTCTGATATGTCGTCCTTTTTTACGAACAAAATTCTATAGACATCAGAGGCGATTTAAAAAAAAAACAGTATTAATTTAGCTCTGAAATGGTAACGTTTTGAAAATTTTTGCTCCCTACAAATCGTGCTGCCCTAGGCCCGGGCCTCACAGGCCTATGCGTAAATCTATCACTGATAATAAAACTGTAAATTATTGAATTCTATACGTTGAAAATATTAAAAAAAATAGGTCCAGGCGACTAAAAATGGGCAACAGAATAAATACATTTTTTAACAAACAAAATGTCCGTATTTATGCTCAAAGTTCTAAGAAAATTTCTCAATTAGTCACCAGAGAGCAACGTGGGCATTATCCCAATCTTAATCCACTGGATTATGATTTATGGACAATTTTAGAGAGGACAGCTTGCTCTAAACGCCATGATAATTTGCAGTCCCTTTTAATGGCAAGACTAGGTATATTTAAACATCAAATAATTCACAATAAAAATAATAATTACTTTTTTATTATGATTAATTATACAGATAGCAGAGTGTAGTAAATAAAAGAGACAATAATATATTATTTCACATATCGTATCAAGTGGTTCTCGTGACGCCTCTACATAATTCTAAACCATGTTTACAAGACCAAACGATTTATGTTTACAAGACGTTATTTCTTAATTACATCGGGCATCTCCAAAGGAACACGACATTGTTCATGACATCGACGTTATGGTGGAAGGAATTTCAGTAATACCAAGCCGTTCATGTCGTCACAAACGTACACCAAGCCATAGTGACGTCAGTTTTGTTTATTTCAGATTGCAGTCACAGACCGTAGTTTCCTATCACTTGTTGACATTCGTAATCGGATTGTCGGAATTCGATCGATATTGAATCGTTATAGCATTAATATTATAACCGAGGCGCCATTCGTCATGTTCCGCGACGCCGGCGCCGACGCACTTGCTGAATGCCGATGTACTACATACACCGCGCACACTGGGAACTGCGGCACTTCTTCATATCGTCACGCCCATATCCCTGAAGGGGTAGGCGGAGAAACATATTAATGCACCCATGCATGCACATTAGTCGATGCGATAGGTGGCAATTCCGTCGCCTTATCAAGTAAAAAATCGAAACTCAGACAACTTTATGTTTTTCAAACTAAAAACTCATGACATCAACTTGCTCTACCCGGGAATCGCACCCAGGTCCAGGGTGCGATTGCTGGGTTGGACACCAATACACTCGACCACAGGGGCGACATATATAGTGATTTGTATGCACACCACCCTTACTACACTAAGCATACCATCTACGTTCGCATACTGCTTGTGTAAAATTTTATATTAACATTTTAACTTAATCTCAAAGTAGGTATCAGATTTTCATCAATTTTGACGAATTGTATCTTAAATTATAAATAAGATCCTTATCGAATAATTATTGGTAATAATCGATCAATATTTGTAATCTCTACTGTCTTAAATGGAGTGATGTTACAAAGGTGTGTCATAGGGTTATATTTATCGCGATATCATCGGGTTCCGCGGGAGAACTAAATAATAACACTAAATACAATTATAGCTCTCTTCGAGTAAGATTTATAATATACATAATATACTTCAACAGATTGTTTAACTTTCTCATGCTACTACTAAGGCGCTAAACATCTGTTTGTCAAACAATCACAATTTTTACAGAAAAATTCCAAACGTTTTATGTTATAAAAACATTCAGTGCTTTAGACTATACAGATATTATGTACTATCTCAACTATCGAACTTCGTGCAAGCTGAATTTGTTTGGAAAGTATGAAATTTCTATTCTTTCACTTTCGTATTTTTTCCACAATTCTGTTTATTAGAATCTTCGTTGGGCTTAATAAATATTTGAAAAGAAGGTACAATAGGTTCAGTCGCATTATAATCCGCAATAATATTTATACATATTATAGATAATTTAAAATAGTGTAGAGGTCCAAAGTCACACAGGTCACACTTTGTTGTGTACGCACCATTTAATATATTTGCGATAAAATTATAATCAGAACGTTTAAATTGCATAAAATATACATCAGACGAGCATTGACGACGACGTCTGTCCGACTGTACCTAATGATCCTCATCCTGCACTATACAACGTTAATATGTCGATCTGTCTGTTTAATATGTGGCGCGTGCTGACATTGCCCTATTATAGTGCGGAAATCTAGACTAAATAATAGTACAGCAGTAAGCGCTTAGGGCACTTGTGAATAAATACGTCATATTGCAAGCAAATTATGAGCTTGTAATACATATTCCATGTTCGGCTCTATCGTATGTTCGGTAGTATTCTCGCGTTAAGCTATGTTTTTGTCGTCACCCACTATTCTATTAACAAATGAAATCACACATAATGAGAAAGTCAAGTTTAAAGTAATCATTTGCATTCGTTTTTTCAAACGAAACGGCTGTGTTTTAACAATGATATAATAGTAATCATCTTAAATATATCTTTACCCTGATAACTCATCGCGTTATACATTCATAACAGTGTGCATTCTTAACGCGAACGTAGTGTATTTTGGAAAACATAAAAGAAATTAATATTCTTAAAGTAACATCACAATGTATTTTTAAAAATTTTATTTCCATAAAATTTCCATGTTTCAATGTTAGTTACCGTAGGTACTCCTTCGAAACGGCTTGACCGATTTTCACTAAATTTTATATACGTATTCAGTAGGTCTGAGAATCGGCCAACATCTATTTTTCATGTGCGGGCGGTACAAAGTTCGCCGAGTCAGCTAGTATGTTTATAAAAACGTAGATTCTGTTAGGAGTAACTGTGATATACACTCTGTAAATATAAAAACCCGAATAATATTGGTGTGCGTGTGACTCGTCTTCATTCATCAAAGTTAAACATTTCATTTTGGCCGGATTCTCATGAAAATTGACGAACCCGGTTAACTTCGGAGCGCTGTAATTGAGTTTCTAATGAATGAAATTGAAAAAAGTCATAGGGAAAGATATTTCTCGACAAATACTCTACAAGATTGGTTTGAGGTAATTTTTTTGTAAAATGTAAAAAAAAGTTAAAGAGCAAAAAAGAAAATTTTTATAATTTATTTTCACTTTTTTGCTTATAACTTCTTTAATTGTTAATTTAAGGTAAAAAAAATATATAAACATATTTGTAGGC
The DNA here is from genome assembly GCA_018236625.1 of Lasaia peninsularis. NCBI lineage: Eukaryota > Metazoa > Arthropoda > Insecta > Lepidoptera > Riodinidae > Lasaia > Lasaia peninsularis. The sequence continues at coordinate 2,356 of DVZL01004258.1, read as the reverse complement.
TAAATAATTTGCTACAAAATTTTTTGTAAGACGCATAGTTTCTGAGATATAGCGGAAAAAGTGTTTCCACCCCCTTTTCCAATATGGCGGCCGGGAGACATGGGTGGCGATCCCACAAAATTCAAGTTAAGCTTCTATTGACCCCTCCCACATGTTCCAATTATAAAATTGCGTCCTCTAAAAAATGTAAAGCTCATGTAACATTTCAATGGACTACAAGTCAAATCTAATAATATCGATCCCGGCATTTACAAAACATTCTATACAAAAGTCAGGAGCGTGTAGGCCAAGTGTTAAACTTTGGCAATTACTGATCACACTGTAAGCGATTTTATTATTTATTACATGTAACTAAGGCATAATTTCGAATATTTTGGAAATTATGGAAAATTATAGCAAAGGCGTGAAGTTTACAAGCATTATAATCGACTCGAGGTCGATTCTTATCGCTACCTTTTTGGGCAAAATTGATTCCTACTGAATATAATATATCGCTGAGTTTAATGTTAATACCACATTATTGTAGAAGCCGTAGCCCGAGGTCACGTCCCGTTGGGTATATTTAATGATTAAATACCAATCTTAACTTACTACTACCAACAAACTGTTAGCCGCCGCTTTTCCCGTGTATTTTTTCTCTACAGGAACTAAATTAGTTCAAGGATGAAAAGAATTGGGAAAAGGAATTAACTGGCAAAACTCATCTCGATAAGTTCAGGCGTTGAGGAGTATAAAATAATTTCACCTTCATTTTATATGTCTCACTATTATTGTACACCGAGTTCACCTTTTCTTTGTTTTTAGGGTTCTGTATTTACTCTTTCAGTACAGAACCCTATTACTAAGACTCCCTCCACTGTCCGTCATGAACCGTGACGCTAAACAATTGAAATTACCACAGATGATGAATTTCCCATTTAAAAAAATCTAAAATATAGAATAAAATAAATGTTTTTTTTTATAACAGATAGCTTGGCATAGTGAACCTCAACTCACCTGATGGAAAGTGAAGAAGGAGTCAAAGATGGAATCATGCTAAGCTAAAAGATGCCTATTCACTTTTTCTTTAAAGCCGCTTAAATTGTAACATTCTGGAAATACCTTCCCAGGCAGAGAGTTCAAATCCTTAACCGTTCTAAGAATCAAATCTGAATCTGACATTATATTTAAGATCATTTTGAAATTTATGAGATCAAAGAAAAAGCGTCGTGTAAAAATGAGAATTGTTGGTTTAGTCACTTCGATGGTTTAGTTACGTAGAAAGAATGATATTACTCGTGTATTATCCGAGGGTAATGCCATTAGCCTCCGAAATAGGTGAGTTTTTATGAAGAGAGTAATGAATGTGGACGATCTAGACAAGTACGTAGAAATACTCTTGGCACACGATACCCTCTGCCTACCACGCGAGCGACTTGGCGTGAAGACACATAAGTATAAACCTAGCTAAGTATAAACACATACCTGTGCCACATCGTTGGCGTTCGGATGCAATGCGTCGGCGACACCGCACCAGGCGATGCGTATACGGCATCCGTTCATCACCACTTTGGTAGGATCCAAAGTTCTAGAAAAGGTATACATGACATCAGTATGACGTGTTGTGAAAATTATTAAAATTTTAATTTTTTTTTATTTAATTCTAAATTATCATTTAAGTTTTGCTTTGTAACATAGGATATGTAGAAATATTAAATAAAACTAGCGACCCGCTCCGGACGAATTTGTTACACCTTTAGGAAGGGGGGCCCACCGTGGGGAGCACCACCTAAGTAAACTCTGGCTGAGCACTCTACTCGCCCATTATCCCGGTGACGTTGTAAAAGTTCTTAGGGAGTTAGAGAAATTAACATTTCGAAAAAAAAAAGGAATTGTTATGCATGTTATATACATATAAACCTTCCGCTTGAATCACTCCATATTATCTGTCACGAGAAGGCATAAATTATGTAAAGAAACGTTCAGAAGTTCCCAACATTTGGGTCAAAGGAAAAAAGTATTTATTTTTTTAAATATTTAACAAATTATTAGCAAAGGAATTGCTGCAAGCATCTGTAGAAAAATATGAATAGAAATAGAAATAATAATGATATTATTATTCATCAATTCCATTATACACAAATACACAATAACAAACACAATAAAATTAAGGCAATAATTAACAAAACTTACAACAGTAACAAAATTATAACGAAAAAATAACAAAATTAATAATAACAGCAAAATCCGCGAGTTTAATAAAGCAATGAAACATATTTCGTGCGTATTCAAAACTCGAGTGACGTTTATTTCAAAATAGCGAACCGAAATTTTGCATTCCCTGAGATCGGCGCGTCCCCGTACCACGAAGCACAAA
>DVZL01004257.1:0-13097 GCA_018236625.1 Lasaia peninsularis | reverse complement strand
AAACACCAATAAAACACAATTTTTGAGAAATAATATTTCACAGTGAACCGCTCCATTCCGCGTTCCCGCCAAGACTCGAGATTTTTTTATTTTTATAATATTATAAGGCAACGAACAAGCTCACGGGTCTCCTGATGGTAAGAGACAATAGTGGTCTATAGACACTATAGATGTAGCTGCATCGCTTTCTTACCGGCTATCTTACCCTCCAGACCGGAACACGACAATGTAATTATGGCAGCAGGAATAGATAGGCCGATGGTAAATTACGAAAAACCGACTTCAACTACATTATAAATCTAGGTGGTTTTTGGTGTACCCGAGCGAAACCCTATTACTAAGACTCCGCTGTCCGTCTGTCTGTCACCAAGCTGTATCTCGTGAACCGTGAAAGCTAAACAGTTGAATTTTCACATTATATTGTATTTTTGTTGCCGTTATAACAACATAAACCTACTAATAACAAAATAAAATAAAAAAGTACCTTCACGCCTATTATCCGGGAAGGTGTAGGCAGAAGTCCAGTAGATATACTAGAACACCCACGGTTAGCCAAGGTACTCATGATGTGATAAGTGGCAAGTCTATCGCCACTTCGGGCACATTCTAATCCCGGGTAATGTAATGCTTACTCAGAATAATCTGAAAAACATTTAAGAAAAGTTGCCCAACATGGGAATTGAACCCGAGATCTTATGTGGCTAACGGACTTAGCTGGCGACAGTCGTACTGTTACACCACAGAGGATAAAATAAATACCTAGGTAAAGAGTGCTTTCATATAACAAACGTGATTTTTTTGCCGTTATTGCGATCATGGTGATAGTTGAATTTTTCAAAGATGTATTTCTATTGGTGCTATAACAATAAAATAAACATATAAAGGTTGCTTTCATACAACAAACCGTTTTATCCGTTCCCTACCATTACTTATTATGATGATTGTACTGAACCACTCGTGCGCGAGTCCGATTCGCACTTGACTAATTTTTTGTTCATATTTCAAAAAGTACTGAGCTAGGTATTCGTCATAAATTGGCTGAGACAACCTCTGAAGTATGAGTAGAGATGGTCATTATTACAACAACATATTATATAACGCGTTATTCTTGCACAACAGATAACGAAATTATTGAATTCTTACTCACCCTGTTATTGTTGTTGACTGTTGTTATTACGAATAAGAGAGGTAGTAAAAAAAATCTTCTCGCTTCTCTGACTACGATTTTATACCTTTTGCTAATTGAAATAATGTCGAAATAAGAATAAGAGAGGGAAGTAAAAAAAAAGCTTTTCGGGTCTGACTACGACTTTATGCCTTTTGCCAATTGAAATAATGTCGAAATAAGAGTAACAGAGGTAGTAAAAAAAGCTTCTCGTTTCTCTGACTACGATTTTATACCTTTTGCCAACTAATATCTAATAATATAATAACAGTTATTGACAAATAACACAACAGTATGATTCATTATTGGCATGTAGCCGTTATTGCCACCTCTAAGTATGACCTTCTCTTTTTTTTAACTCTGTTACAAAATAATGATTGTAATAACTTTATTTTAAAGGTCTAATCTATAATGAAATTATTTGAATTTCGAGCTATTTTACATACTTAATGTTAATAATGTTTTTGTTGTATTCATTTAATGATTAAAATAAATAAATTAGCGCTATATCGGTTGGTTGGGTAGTCGGTGTCCGTCATTGACTCACGAGGTCCGGGTTCGATTATGGCGTTGGGCACTCGTTCTAGCGATTTCTTACAGTTAATATGAAAAACAACTTAACTTGAGATGGGATTTGTTCCCGATATGGCGATGGTCTTGTCAACTGGACACAACATAGGTCCTAATATCATTGGCTGATCGTGGGTGCATATGTATCTCCATCTAATCCTTGAAGAATATGAACGTGACGATATCTTTTTATTTATGTATACGGTACAAAACCCATCGTTCGTGAGTCCAATTCGCACTTGACCGGTTTTTAATTAACCATGCGGAACAACATGACTCAAATGACTACAGGCATTAAAAAAACCTTCGAGAACAAAACTTCCATCATTAATGTTACATAGTTATGAGTATTTACATGCCTTTGATCTATTAACGATAGGTACGTTTTTCTTAACAGAATTTCAGTTTAATCAGTACCGGATTTGAAGGTCTGCTTTGGGAAAAAGGACCCATAATCATAATATGTCCTTGCTTGGTAGACTTTCACTTCTTTCTTTATTCAAACGCGCCGGTTTTTTAGGTTCTTAACACCACTCTCGGATAACACACGAGCTAAATCATCTATCTGCAGTTTACCCTGCTAATAAAAAGCTGCCCGCGACATTAAACATTTATCTCATACTTATTCACTAGGCCGCCTTTAACTTTTTTTACATTTTTTTATGGGATAAGACAGCGAACTACTGACAGTAAAAGATAACTTGGCTTATAGACACGATAGATGTTGTAGGTGTGCCGCTGCCCTGTGATCGGGCTGTTAGACCTTATGTGCAAGTCTACCGGCGACTCTACCCTCCGGACTGGAACACTATTCATGACCATACTGTCGTTATGGCGGCAGGAATAGGTAAGGGGGACTGCATTTAACTGACAAAAAGAGAGTAGACTACGTAATCAGGACAGGTCTTTATTAGGAGTGTAATATTATCAGGAGAACTAGACTGCACTCGAACACTGTAGAGTTACTAGCTTTGCAGTCGTAGAGTGTTTTGTTTTGTTTTTTTAAGTTGTTTTCTTTCACCATACGAGCACTTAGAAGGTTCTTAAGTTAGAAAGACTTTTTGGTACTTGTACCCACGACTTCAGAGGCTGTAGAGGTTTATGGTAAATATTTTGCTAATAATTCTGCTGCCACTAACTAAACTTATTTCAAGTTATCACTATCCTCTTTTAACATAAGTAATAAAAGAGGCAAGAGGCTTTTAGTCGTCTCTGAATCGTTTGTACGTACCGAATATTTCTATAGATGTTAAGTCTATAGACTCGTAATATTTCGATTGGAATCCGTATAAGTTATTTTGTTCTGACTAATTTGGTATTTAGACGGCTCTTCCGTTTTTATTTCATTGGAAAAATATATTATTTACCTCAATAACCATAGAATAAATTGTCTAATCTCCTTAACTCTACGGCATGACTCATGATAAGTAGGTACATAAATATGCATCACGCTAAGTACTACATGAGTTAAATGCAAGTTAATTTACAATAAAAGCAAGTCACGAGTTCAATGTGACGCTAAGAAGAAAAATACATGTTACTATTCTAGATCAAACATATTAATGCTGTTTTGCCTTATATAGGATAGTGGTGACGATTCTAAACTTCTTAAAATGTAAGTATGCAATCTTTAAAAATAAAAAATTAAAGTATTATCATGCCCATATCCCGAAGGAGTAGGCAAAGGTATACTTATGCACCCTCGATTAACCGACGATATTAGATTCCATGATGTGACAGGTGGCAAGTCCGTCGCCATATCAGGCATAAATCCCATTTTTTAGGTACACTGGAAAAACTCAAAGAACTAGTTGCCCTACTCAGGAAACGAAAACTGGACTTCGTTTGTAGAGTTAGACAGTGGTAACGCTCGACCACAGAGCGATCTATCTTTATCTAAATACTATTTTGCATCACTACGTACTATAAAACAAAGTCGCTTTCTCTGTCCCTATATGCATATGTATGCTTAAATCTTTAAACTTACGTAACGGATTTTGATGCGGTTTTCTTAAATTGATAGAGTGATTCAAGAGGAAGGTTTTTATGTACATAACGTGTATAGTATACCCGTGTGAAGCCCAATCGGATCACTAGTAAAATAAATAAAACAAATAGTTAAAAACATTTTAGTACTGATAAAAGATGTCATAAGTTGTAAAATTTCAAAATATGACGTATAAACTAATGTGATAGCACTAAACGTTTTTTGTCTCTTTTATTTTACCTGTGTTGAAAGACGATAGCGAATAGCGAAAACAAAATGAAAAGAAATGAAATTATTTGTTTGCAGAATATGTGTGTTTAAAAGATGTTATTTACAAAACAAGAGCTTTTAATCATACCAACATATTTTACCTTATTAATGTAAAACAGAACTAACACCAGTATCTTGGGCCGGTTTTATAATTAGCTTCCATTTCTCAGTACGTATCAATAGTTAGGTGCATGTTATTATGCACCTTAAGTGAGACAGTGACATTATCAGGCCACATTAGAGGAAAGTTTGCTATATTTACGTATAAATAAAATCTCGCGTTGTATTTAATCAAATATGTGGAACCTTACTTAACTTTAACTAAGTCTAACCCTAAGCGTGCTCTCGTCGGGAATTGTACCCGAACCTCGCGGTTTGTCGCGAGCCTCGGCCAAGGAGGCGGTCAACAAATAAAAGTACCTACCTATTGAATATTTGTATTTAAATAAATATTCTATTTTTTATTATACATTTAAATTAATATTTAATGATACTCTTTCTTGTAGGATAAAATTAATATTATTCGAACATACATTAGGTATATATTATTATTGTTACTTTTATGTTTAATGTTATTGGTATTAAGTAATTGCATTTTTATATTGTTGTAGGACCCTGTAGTATTTTAATTGTTGACTTAAACTTGTACGTTTGACATTGCAGCATTTTTTACATGTGACATTTATACTTATTTATAATCTTATTTTTTTGGACACTGTTAACTATGTCTTAAGTTCTGACATTTAAAAATGTATGCTATGTATACTTACTTTTGAATATAATAATGAAAGAAAGAATTCAATATCAGACTACTTGTAAAGATGTTTGTTTCGCCACTACAAAGCGGGATTGTTACGCGTACTACTAAAAATGCGCATACAAATAGTTCGTTGGACTCAGTCGTGAATAGTTCTTATAATACTTGACCTTTCCGTATTTAAGGCCTCGACGGGGATAGACAAAATACTATTCCGCGATTGCATGACGTACGATTTGTTCTCGTTGTAAAGGTAATATTTACTGACTAGTTCTGCCAGCGACCTCGTCCGCGTTTGAATTTAATTACTTTATACATATATTTCTAGAATAAAAGTATCCTAAGTTACTCCTTATTATAACAGATATCTGCTTCTGAAATTCCTGTCAAAATCAGTCCATCCGTTTCGCTTAGCTGGAACAATCAAATAGGTTCACAAAAATGCTAAAAAATGTTATTTTGGTATAAGTATCGTGTATACACACATAGCCAGAAAAAGTGTTTATTTCAATATTGCAAACAGATATTCCAAATTTATTTATTTCTATATCTTAATATGTATAATTCTATTGCACGTGTGTATGTCACTAAACTAGTCCTAAACGGCTGGACCTATATACGTTTTTATTGACGTAAATAATAATTGATCATTGTCAACAAAAACAAAAAATACGATCTTGAAATAATGCAAATAACTTTTTCAAACAACTGTACAACGAATGCAAGAGTCCACAACAAGTTTAACGCTAGAACCTAAAACACGTTTCATATTTTTCCAAGCCGTTTCCTTCTAAATTTAAACTTTGTTTATCTGTGCTTGTTTTTTTTATTTTCGCGCTTCGTCGAAAACTATAATTTAGACATCTTAGATTGAGGTTTTATGCTATATTTAGTTTTTATAAAAACAAAACAATTGAATTTAGATTTTTTTATTTTGCTTTTTACACTATAATACGCACATTAATAAACTAACTCTGTCTTTGAATAATACTTAATGAAGTGTAAGTGTTTGTAAAAGTGGAAATATGTTAAAATAGTGTTTTCACTCGAAAAACAGGATCATGATCAAACTTTAAATCAGGTAAGTTTGTTTGATCATTCAATCCAAACTCTGTCTGACGCGGCGTAGTATAAACAAAGACTTTATTTTTGTATTATAATTTTATTAAAATCAAAAAAAAAAATTCTCTGGTTTTGAAACTAAATCACTGAATAGGTTTTGATGAAATTTGCCAAAGGGATGTGAAAAATTTAATCATAATCTAAACCGCGAGTAGGTACCTAATAAATACTTAGTAATTTTTATAAAACTCCATTAATCTATACAAATAAATGAAATTGGAGTGTCTGTATGTAATATTAAAATAGCCGCTTTTTACTAAATACATAATAATATGTATGTTTCTGTCTGTTTGTACTTGATCACGGAAACGGCTGGACCGATTTTGAAGGGAATTTCACTGCCATACAGTCGAGGTAATAAATAAATTCTATTATTTTAGAAATGTATTTGTTTTATTTTAAAATAAAATAATTAAACTAACACTGTGACATTGACTAGGTGGTAGAGTCCTGCAACAACTCGCCCGGATTGGTACCACCGCCTTACCTATTCCTGCCACAATAACGTCAGAGCTTGCCATTGTCGTGTTTTGGTTTGGAGGTTAGGGTAGCCGGTAAGCTTACTCACGCAAAAGGCTTACCATCCCAGCCTCAAGTTGGCAACGCACCATTTCCACCTTTGGTGTCTATAGGAGACGTGTATTTCTTACCATCAGGAAATCCGTCTGCCTGTTTGCCTTCCAATATCATAAAAAAACACAGACGAAGTCGCGGGCACAGCTACTGTATAAATATATTATGGTCTAGTGTTGCGCACTTCGGACTTCCATTTCGGTAGTCGAGGTTCAAACTCGGCAATTTACCTATGAGGTTTTGTTACGTACATTTTCTGGGTGCTCTTACGGTGAAGGAAAACATCGTGAGGAAACCTGGTATTTAATGTACCTACTCGATATGGCGACCCTATACCCTATACCCCCCCTTTTTTGGGCGTTACGATATTTTTTTTCTTACTTCATTAAATTTCTTATTCTTAAGGAGTTTAAAACTCGAATTCTCTTAACTCTATACAACCGCTTTTTTCAATTTTGATTGAGAGGCCCGGTATACTAGTGGTACACGATTCGGACATCGATATCCACGAAAGGGTAAGAGGCACAAATGCACCCACGATTAGCCGACGATATTAGGCCCATAATGTGACAGGTGGGAAGTCCATCGCCACCACGTCACCGAGGTTGATTACTTTGTAACAGAGTAGGTACTATTGTTATACTTTAATTAACATTAAATATATTATATTTTTGTAATATTGCTCAATTCAAGGACAAGGTTTTAATAATAAACAATTAAAAAATTAGATAAAATAATAACATACTTATATATAATATATGCGTTCTCCGAACATGATACATTAAAAGACTGTGATATTCAGGTAACTTAAAAACATAAACATTTACTAGCATGTTCGGCGACTTTTGCTCAGGTACATGAAATATATAACTTGATATGATATTGTTTAGCGTCATCTAACGGACGATTTATTTTTTTTATATTATTTTATCTACACATCTACACTAATATCATAAAGAGAAAGAGGTTTATAAAAACGGCAAAAAATCAAGCTCATTGTTAGGGAGCCCCCTTCGATATTAACTTTATATTATTTTTTAGTATTTGTTATAACAACAACAATAGAAATATATTATCTGTAAAAAAATCGATTGTCTAGATGTCGTGGTTCCTGAGATACAGCCATGTAACAGACAGGCAGATAAATTTCTAAGGTTAGAAAATTTGGGAAAATTATACAAAAATAATACCCCTGGACAAATTACACAAATTGATCTTACTCCAAAGTATGCAAATTATGTGCTTGTGTTATGGATGTTAGTCAATAATAATAATACATAGAAATACTTCAATATATATACCAGAATAAATTTAATAAACAGACCCAGAAATACAGAAATATATTTTCATGACCATAATGCCTGAGCCTATCGGGAGTCGATCCCGAGACTCGCGGTTGGTGGCGTTGGGTGTGGTTAGAGATAGTAGATAATAACATCCACAGGTTTGCATCATGACCATCTTTGGTGTATGTAGATGAGTTTTATTTCTTTCCATTAGGATATCCTACTTTTTTATGACTTCAAAAGTCATACAAAAAATTTGGCCTCTCTCCCCCGATCTCATGTGACCTTAATAAACTTAACTAATCGCCCGGATTGGGACCACCACCTTATTTATTCCTGCCACAATAACGTCGTGCATGGCATTGTCGTGTTCTGGTTTGGAGGGTAAGGTAGCCGGTTAACTTACTTTAGCAAGAGGCTTTCCAACCCAGTCTCAGGTTGGCAACGCCAATTTCTTTAGTGTCTATTGTCGACGTATACCTCGGACACCTCGGAGTATTTTACATTAAACTTAGTAAACTAATAATAACGATTTGTTTCATTATATTACATATTGTGTTAACTACACTGAATGTACGCGTGTTTGCATTGGTAGGTATGTGCTGAACTTGTGTTATGTTATATGTATGACACAAACTCGTTGTGTGTGTTTAAGATATGTGTACGCGTGTGTGGGTACATGTATATGTGTCCTCGTGTGTGAATTTGTGTGTGTTTTAGTACGCGTGAGCGTGTGTGTATATGTGTGTGCGAACGTCTAAGTGTATATTTTATATTTACGAGTATCTAAGAGAGTGTACCTACATTAAAATTAGAGACAAAATAGATTTAAGTATGATATTTATTATACCTACTGTAATCATTGATGAACAAAAATAAATTTTGTTCATTAATTCCTTCATTCATATAGCTTATTATGTTTGCAGATGATGAACACAAAAATCCAGGACTGAAATCATGGACAAGATACATTTCACCGTTAACGGTGAACGTCATGTTTTGAGTAAGTATTATCAAGTAAGTAAGTAAAATCAAGTTGGATAAGATTTTAGTCATAATCATGATTGATTTTTTGTTATATTGATAGAAGTGTAATGATAATCACAATTCATTTATGAAATGAATATTGGTTCATCAAATTTTTTGATTTAATTTTAGCGTATTTCCGTTTTTATATCAAACGATATAAAGGTCGGCTACCTAATCCAGGAGGTTTGTAAATACCACCAGTTTTTACACAGAGCGATTGCCATCTGACCTTTGCAACCCAAACCCAACATTTTCTCACGATGTTTTCCGTCAACGTAAGAGAATTCAGAAAATATACATCACTTGGAAAAATTGGTAGGTACATGGCGAGAAATGTACCTACACTTCTAACAATGACCTGTATTGCTATCTGTTTCTAAACTGGATCCCTTCTTCTAGTTTTGTAGAGTCGACAATGTAAAAAAAACCGGCCTTGTGAATAAAATAGCCGACCCTGTTAGAATGAGATAGATCTTTAACAATGGGACAGGTCGTATTTAAAAGCGCAATCTTCAGATCCTTCAGCTTCCTGCGTATATTCGGGTGTGGTTACACTTTTTAACACTATGGCAACTTTCCAGCGGGTTCGGAAGTATCTCCCAGCACAAGTCTTAATGAATACTTGAGGTACCGTTTGGGGCTGCTCGGGACCAAGGCTATGTGCTACGAAGGTGGTTGTGGAGCATGCACCGTCTCTGTTGCCGCCGTTCATCCAAACACTAAAGAAAAACAAATGTTTTCTGTTAACTCAGTAAGTGTTTATATCATTAATGAACTCAAAACTACTGGACCGATTATTATGAAAATATATACCTATGTATTTTTTCACGGAGAAGGTTTGAATGATATTATGCTTATCGATGTCACTCGACACCATGTGACGAACTTAAAAAAACTAAAAATATATGTAATTCTCATTAATCATCTAGATATATAAAATTAACAAAAAAATAAAAATGAGTGTTTACTTTTCCGAATGAAAACTAAAATTGGGCTTCAAATAAGAAAAAAATATTCTGATATCTATTTCTATGTATTAGTATCTTTGTCTAACACCCATAACAGAAACACTTAATTTGCTTACTTTGAGTTTAGATTGATTTGTGTAACTTGTCCAGTAATATTTAAAGTACCTGGATGACCGAGCTTCGTTCGGTGTTTTGTTAGTAGGTACATCACATTTTTTTGACATAAGTAATTTATAATGTTTTCTTGTTTCCGTAGAGCTTCCAGGTTTTCTCATAAAAAGAAGGAACTCAAAAAAAAGGTTTTGAACCCGGGTTTCTCAGTGTTAAGGCGCTGATTTCCCAACTAAGCTATTCTAATTTTGCAATTGATGGCGAAATTTAGCTTTGTATTGTAATGATATAGGTTTTTACTCCATGAAAACACGATTAATAAATTAAACCTGAAAATAAAACCTAGCTAGATCGATTTATCGCCCCCGAAACCTCCAATATACAAAATTTCAAGAAAATCGTTTGAGCCGTTTTTGAAATCGCTGATATCGTTTAAAGGTATTAGATTTACCTTCAGAAAATTAATGGCGACCAATTGTATACTTTCAGTGTTTAGTACACGTGTTGTCTTGTCACGAGTGGGATATTAAAACTATAGAGGGTATTGGCAATCGTAGAGATGGTTATAACGAGCTGCAGACCAGACTCGCCGAGTTTAATGGAACACAGTGTGGGTACTGTACTCCTGGATGGATTATGAATATGCACAGGTAATAAAACTCTTTAAAGTTTTGGGACACAGGTGGAAAAATTGCGCTCCCATACACAGCAGTGGCGATAGGGCTACTGACATCCCGGGCAAAAATATTTAGGTGCCCGCTTAAGGAAATCAATATCGAGTATTTATTTTTTGCTGAATCAATGTGAACGGAGTTTATGTTCAGATTTGGGAGGCGGATGAAAAATACTAGATACGATGTACTTCAGTATTGAAGGTACACAGCCCGGAAGGCAAAACGCTGAGGCCCCAGACCTCAGCGCCCCCAAATTTGGCGTCCCGGGCCGTCACCCCATCGCGCACCCCTAACGCCGGCACTGCCCATACACAATTCTTTACTCAACTATAGTCGGTGCCCATCTTTGACGCATGAGTTCTCTTGATTAAATCTCGCTATCTGAATTGTTAAATTCAGATAAACTGAAAAAAACGTAAAGCACTAGTTGCCCTAAACTTATGCCATTTTTTTTTTCAGTTTCTCAGAAAAACATAATGTCGCCTGGGACTAGATTTATGCTCCATATGGAGATTTGCAATTTGTCATGTCATCTAAAATAATGAGCGAATAAGTAGGTATTTTCTTCTGCCTACTACTTCGAGAATTTAGACGTGACGACATTTATTTCATATTTCCAGTTTGTACGAAGGGTCTCGTGGTATTTTAAGTATGAGGCAGATAGAGAGATCGTTTGGCGGCAACATGTGTCGATGTACTGGTTATCGACCAATCTTGGACGCGTTCAAATCATTCGCCATTGATGTAGATGGTTCCCTCGTCAACAAGCTTCAGGTGAGTAACCTTAATTTATACTAGTGGAAGAAAGACGAGCAGACCAATACAGATAGATAGAAACAAGCAGACATGTTATATTAAACGCAGGTCCGGTATGAATCTAATACTGAGGTAAAAACCATCTTGCGTAGGTAAGTCCGTGCCTTGTAGGCTTGGGTAGCCTAGTGGTACGCGCTTCGAACTTCAATTTCGGCAGTTCAGGTTCGAACTCCGCCATGTACCCATAGGTTATTCTAATTTAAGAAAATTTTCTGCCTGCTCTTACGGTAGAGGAAATCATCGTGAGCAAAGCGAGATTTGCGTCCGATAAATATTTGCTATCTGTCATTTCATGGATCTAATATCGTTGGTTAATGTAAGTTCCTCTGTCTACCCTCTCGGAAATATGGACGTGACACTATTTATATTCTAATTTATCAGTCACTCTCTATATTTGAACCTGATTATCACACTGATTTTGTGGCGTTAGGAATTTTGGTGGACATTCTGCTCACGGTGTTAGTAACAACTGCACCTATAATCGTCACTTTTAAGATACAATGCGATCATATTCTTCAGCGGACTCAGGAATAGGTTCAGGGAGTCTTGTACTGATAATTAATTATAGTGATATTTCTCACTACTAAGCCAACTCCTAGGATTTGACAGCCCTATTTATTTTAATTACAGGATTTAGAAGATTTGCACCAAATGAAGTGCCTCAGGAAACGCAAAGAAAGCAACTCAGAAGATTGGTGCCTTTTAGAGAGAGATTTGGATAAGCCGCTTGTGAACGTTCAGCTGGGTGCAAGTAGGTGGTACAAGGCTTACACTATCAAGGATGTCTATATGGTATGTTGGCCTCATTCCTGAAATTGGACGCCATAATTATTTAAATAGGATAAAATAAATTTTTATTCTATACCAAAAAATACAAAATAAAACTTAGAAACTAGATTAACACAAAGCCGGCCTTATCGCCAAGTCAGCGATCTCTTCCAGGCAACCTCATGGTATGGGCCAAAAGTCAATCAATTTAATCAAATTTATAATGAGATGAGACACCGGATAAATTGCATGAAAGATGCCTAAAGTGGAGCGTTTTACAATACAATATTGAAATAACCGCTTTTTATTAAATGGATAATATTATGTACGCGATACATATACCAAAATAACATTTTGTCAGTCTATCTGTGTGTTTATTCTAGCTAATTTCTGATCGGCTGGACCAATTTTGACGCAACTTTCACTGGCAGATAGCTGTAACTTAGGCTACGTTTATTTTAGAATTATATAAAATAATTAATTTCAAACGCGGACGATGTCGTAGCTACAGCTAGTTGTATGTAAAATATTTTGTTGCACATCACAGAGCAAAAAATCGCTGCCGCCCGCCCCGCTGCCGCGCGGCCTTCTGTGCTCTGTGTTGTACATGAACTACAAGTAGTATTTGTACTTGTGACAATGACATTGACATTTATGGTTACATTATAGGTACTGTCCAAAGAAGGTTATGACAGCTTTCAATTTGTGGCGGGAAACACGGGAAAAGGTACGAGTATATTCTTATCTAATATTTCATTCATTGACAGGTGAAGAATATACATTTTTTTTGCCATAAGAAAAAAATAAATTTCAAGGGCGCAGAGCTGCACAATTTTGTTTTTTTTAATGATATTGGAAGGCAAACAAGCAGACGGATTTCCTGATGGTAAGAAATACTCGTCGCCTATATAATAGATCCATAAGTATAACAGACTAGCGGACGCCCGCGGCTTCGCCCGCGTGGATATCGGTTACCGCTGCAAAAAGCCTACTCAAGAAAG
>DVZL01004256.1:0-13098 GCA_018236625.1 Lasaia peninsularis | reverse complement strand
TCTGTCACCGGGTTGTGTCTCATGAACCCTGATAGCTAGACAGTTGAAATTTTCACAAATAATGTTTTTCTATTGCCAGTATAACATCAAATACTAAAACGTGGTTGATTGCCGTTTTTGTAAACGGTACGGAACTCTTCGTATGCGGGGCTAACTCGCACTTTCCCGGTTTTTTAATAAAACCGTCTATGTTAAGAATGAAAAAAAAATTTTTGACATTTCGTAAAAAAAAATCAATTTCAATTTACGTAAATATTTTAATGTTAATGATACCGCATTCCGCTGTATTAGGTGAGCAGAAATCGAACTAAATGACTCGTTCCTTTTTTAAAAGGAACAGGAAGTGACGTGTTACTTCTGGTTCCGGAAAATGCACGCTAGATGTGATTAATGATTTGTAAAATTCCCTCGTCATACTTGTGTGTACCTTGGTTACATAAAAAGGCTAATTGGGCTTTTGAATACCCTGAAAAATAAACTAAGAGCCTCGGTAGCCCAGTAGTGCGCGATTCAGTCATTCATTTCAAGAGCCCAGGTTCGAACGAGTTTACGTTTAACTGGTGGTCGTACGGTGAAGGAAAACTTCATAAGAAAACTCGGGAATTGTGCCTAATATCATTGGCATATTTGTTACTCTGCCACGATAAATCTACTGAATTTATATATTTCTTTATTATAATAGAAGGCAAACAAGCAGACGGATTTCCTGATAGTAAGAAATACACGTCACCTATAGACAGCAGAGGTGGAAATGGTGCGTTGCCAACCTGTGTCTGGGATGGTTAGCCTCTTGCGTGAGTAAGTTTACCACCTACCCTAACTTCCAAACAAGAACACGATAATGGCGAGCACTGCCACTATTTTGACAGGAATAGGTAAGGTGCTGGTACCAATCCGGGCGAGTCGTTTCAAGACTCTACAACCTAGTCAATGTCACCCTGTGCTCGCCTCTTACGAGCTGCCTGGGTGGAAGGCAGTTGGCCTATTCTACAACGGAACCCGGACCAACTCGAGGGGATATAACTTACAAACTTTTGAACGAAACTTACAAACAGGAAAATAGCTTATACATAAGAACAACACAAACGCTACTTTTTAATCGACTACATTAAAATGAGGCGAAGCCCCGGGCCGAAAGCTGGTTATTTATTAATTTTATATTAATATTATAAAGAAAATGTTAATCATTTGCTAAATTACTTGCAAAAAATATTTAATTATACAAACACATTCTACATATTGCACCCTCAATAATAAATGAATAAATAAATGAGATCAACTCATTTTTTTTGTAAAATCTTATTTTAAATGCTAAAGGCACAAAATGATAACGACTAATGTTGAAAAAGAGTTGTTATTTGAGAAAAAAGCTACGACGTAGGAATCCAGACTCTATAAATGCCAATTACCAAAAAAAACTACTTTTTTATTGTTCCCTTTTAAAGGTGCGATATGATGGTACAATTAAATATTTTGAGTAAAAACTTCTAAACACAGAACATATTCCACAAATTATTTTAGTTCTTAAAAAAGACCAGCGACTCCTAAACGAATGTTCAAACTGATATTATAAACAGTATACAGATGGTCAGAGCCATGATAATTATGCATCAAAGTCGGAAGTTTATGTTGATGTTTGCGCCCTCTGTCAGCTTGTCCCTAGACTTAAGCCTGCAATTTATGACAGGACACTGAGAGGTGCTTATGTTCCCTTTCAAACCAACAAAACAAGCTGTGAAGTATTACAATGAAATTCATGAACTGTTGTGAAGGGAAATATAGTAAACCTCATTTTGACTGAATTTTATCAATAAACTGGCGACCCGCCCCGGCTTCGCACGAATATGCTGTACACGTTATATACATAAAAACCTTTCTCTTGAATCACTCTATCTATTAAAGGAAACCGCATTAAAATCCGTTGTGTAATTTTAATGATTTAAGCATACGTAGGGAAAGGCCAGGGCCAGAGAATGCGAGTTTGTTTTATACTTTGTAGGGAATATAAATTGATTACAAAAATAATTATTTTAAAATAATTTTTGGAAGAAAGTGAAAGGCCACCTCACACAAATTGTTTTTTAAATAATTAAGTCTTATCACTTGTTAAATAAATATTGTAACTGAGTCACTGAAATAAACAAGATTGTTCTTAATTATACATACATACATTCATACATACATAAATATCTTCACGCTTGCCTAGTTGGCAGACAGTATCAAGTGCCAAATGTCACGATCACTATATACTCGCCTTTCGTCCTCCACATTAACTATTTTCTACAAATACGCTGGTTTCAAAAATCTTTACACCACCCTCGGATAATTCATGAGCAATTCGACTGTGGAATATCAACTTAGGTCTCCCCAGGAACCTACCAACGTCCACTTTCTATATCTGTTTTGTCAATCTTTCATCTTTCATTATTTCCACATGACCGAACCATCGGAGCATGCCCTTTCTCATTTTTAAAACGACACTTTCTTTCAATCTCTTCCCCTTTTTGTGATCTTAGTATTACGTATGCGGTCCACGAGCTTACTCCACAAACAATGCGGAGGGTACGCATTTCGACCTTCTTTTTAATCATTATTATTCAAGTTGTAAATCTATACTAATATATATACTGAGTAATATACATAAAACTGAATAATTAATTTGTTTGGTTAAGTTGCTAATCTCAATAACTACAGGTTCGAATACACAAATTATTATAGAAAAGTCCATTTATTCAAAAAGGCTTTAGGCTATTTGATATCACGCTATGGTTAATATTGTAAAACGAAAAAATATTCTTTTTTCGACTAGTTTTAGGTAACATTATTTCAACGCAAAATCTTATATGGAATATCTATACTTTAGACTTTACACCTAAGATTTCGCATATAAAAAGAAAAACCTAATGGCAATTTTATGCTTAAACTTTGAGCTAAAATGTAAAAAGTTGGTAAAAATTACTAAGCATTTATATTAACAGAGGATTGCAACATAAACAATAATATGAATAGCAAACAGCAAACTTCTCCGTGAAACTAATACGCTTTGAGTTTGACCCAATTGTTCATTTCTATCAAGCGTAGTAAAATTTAAATAAAACTAGCTGTCCCGACGAACTTCGTACTGCCCGCACTTATGTGGATGAAAAATAAATGTTGGCCGAATCTCAGAACTACTCTATGTGCTCACAAAATTTCATAAGAATCGGACAAGCCGTTTCGGTGGAGTAACACGAGAATTTAATATATAAGAAGATATTCTGAGACACTTTGAAATATGGTATGTATGACTTGACTATTTGACTTGAATATTTATATATACAAATATATAATGTAAGTGCTGAAAAAAATTCTACAGGCGACTAAAATATCAAAAAGTTTAATTTTTCCACCACGAAAAAAAACGATTGGAGTTACGAATGTTTTTTGCTATATGTAGAGCCGTATACTCGTTTGCAATCTTATCCCATAAAAATATTTAAGCCACTAAATCAATCAAAATTGAGGAATACACGTTTGATGGGTTCAATAACAATAAAATATGAGATAATTCTGCGCAGGCTACATAGTATAAAACAAAGTCATCAGTACATAATATAAAACAAAGTCTCTTCTTACTCTCTGTCCCTATGTATGTTTAGATTTCTAAAACAACTCAACGAATTTTTAATAGATAGAAAGATTTAAGAGAAAGTTTTACAGTATATTACATGAAGGTGTAGATAATGTAACCGTACTAAGCTGGGGCGGTCGCTAGTTAAAATATTAACACAGTAGAATTACAAAAACTGATTTCAACGTCATTATCAATTCGTGCTGGCTATTTTTTTATTTTTGTTGTTTTAAAATGCGACAAACCAATAGCCTAATTTACATGTAACTGCTTCTAAAGCAGAAACTCTTTTACAAAACAAAAATCATCAGAATCAATATTGAATGGACGGAATAATCGCTTAAAAATATAAGACATAAAAAATAAATCGAAATTCTCGTTTTTTAAAACTAATTCTATATTATCCTTTGCCTTTTAATTTAAAAATATAAACTTTACTTCACTAATCATTTAGTCATTATATTCAATCATATGGTTATTAAACCATCTATGCTCAAAAGAACTCGACTGAAAGCCGAGTGGTCTTGGGTCTTGGAGTCAAAAATATCAAACATTGGGGATCAATGATCAAACTGTGAAAGTATCTAAGACATTAAGCAAAATGACTAAAATTTGACCGTGGGATAGAATCCTAAGATCTGCCGCTTTAAGACAGTCTTAGGATAGCTCTGGCAAATATTTTATTTAAAATGAAAGTAAATAATTCTGATGAAGTTCTTCGCTCAGGATTTTCTAGATTCAAGACACATAATTTTATCTCGTCTTTCGTATTCTCAGCACTTCAAGTCAACTAGGAAACGCTATTTTCAAAAGATAAAAACCGTTTTAAAGAACCGTAATTTTGCAAGAAGAAACTTCATTTAATAAATAGTTATTATACCCACTGATTAATTGTAAGCTATATGTAATACTTTTTTATAAAACTGAGAGCAAAAAAGTCCTTTCAAGTGAGAGTCGAACTCGCGCTGTAAGGGTTCCTTCCTTACCATCTAAAAAACAGCAAAAATATCACGTTTGTTGTATGGGAGCATCCTTTATATATTTAATATTTTTTGCTATAGAGGGGAAAAATACATAATTTATGAACATTTTAACTTTCTGGCTGTCAAGGTTCATAAGATACAGCCTGGTGACAGACAAACAGACGGACAACGAAATCTTAATAATAGAGCTCTGTTTTTACCCTTTGGATACGGAACCCTAAAAGGCAAACAAATTACATGATGATAAAAAATATTAACACAAGATTCCATCAAAGATATGTTTAATAATTAATTATTTCTTACAGACTCAACATAGCAAACTTAATAATTATTTATTATAATGAATTGAGTCAGATGTTACCTTGCGGGAATCCATAATTAAACAAAAAGTAAAATTAATTTATTGCTGATTCCGCGAAAATAATTGCGATTATTGTAGCGCGCTTAAAAAAAGACTGTATGTAGTACAAGAAAGTACCTGATATCGAAGACCTGGTTAATCGCGGCACAATAATCACAAATTTTTAATTAATTAATTTTATTTTCTGCTTAATAATTTATTACATACATTAGGGAACCCTATTACTAAGACTTCGTCTGTCTGTTTTTTTTATATGAGATAATACATTGAACAAGCACTAAGGTCTCCTGATGGGAGTTTTAAGGATCAAAGCATATTTTAGAATAGACAGCGGCAAGCGACTGATACCCGCTTGTACGATCTACAAAGGTTTCACATATCAAAATTATAATACGAGATGAACCCGTAGCAAGGAATATTGGGTTAAGAATATTTTATTCATAAAATTTAAAGTGACTCAAAGAGACGAACTTCTAATACGTATAAATATATATGCTCTTACGAATGGCTTGATCCGGATTTGCCGCTCTCTGGAGGCTGCGAATATTTTCAATTGAAAACAGTTTTCTATCCTCGTACGAAAATGTTAATCTTTTTATCCTAAAAATCTTTTTTCATTTGAACTAAGACTTTATTTTGTTATGATACACGAAGGTAAATACAATAAGCCGGGCGAGTGCAAGTCGGACGCGTGAGCAAAAGGTTCTGTACCATTAATAAATATTACTGGACAAATTACACGAATTGATCTAACCCCAAAGTAAGCAAATTAAACGCTTGTGTTATGGGTATTAGACAACGATACTAATACATAGAAATACTTAAATAGATACAAGAATAAATTTAATAAATAAATTTAATAGTATGGGTGTTTGTTACTCCTTCCAAAAAAACGACTGGACAGATTTGGATGAACATTTACAGAAAGATAGCTTAAATAGGAGAATAACACATAGGCTACTTTTTTGGTTGGCAATGCATCTGGTTCTTTGTTTTGTTTGGTTGGCAATACATTTTTTCGCTTGTGATTGGATTTGTGCCCGATATGGCTTAATATCGATGGTGAATAAGTACTGCCTGTCCCTTGTTAGATCTGATGGTATTATTATTAAGATATGTTTCTTCATTCTATGTATTAAAAGAACTACAAATCAATCATTTGTTTAATCAATTCATTTTTAAATTGAAAAAAAAAACAAATTTATTTCAATTCAAAAATTTTATAGGTGATTTGCATATACGAATAAAACTTTATTTTTAACTGAATATGTTTAAAATTGCGTATTTTTAAAATATTTTACAAATATAAAAAGCTACATCGTTTAAATGTTTTCTTTTTAGAACTTAAGCATAGCAGATAGCTTTATTCTTTTCAATAAGTCAACGCAGGATAAAGTGCATTTATCCTCAAGAAAATATGAAGATTAAATCAATCAGTATTACATTAATCACACTCTGATAGAACAAATATAATGATTATGATTATATTAATCACACTATATTTAAACAAAAAATCTCTTAGTATTTGAAAGGATCTATGATTAATTAATTTATTTTGAGACTTTGACATAACGATTCAAATTTATAATACGTTTTAATAGCAAACATTGCACTGAATATACGGCAATTAGAACTTCAAAATAGAACTAAACTGTTGAACATTTCACTAACTGTTGCTCTCAGCTTATTCATGACATTTAAAACTAAAACTAATGTGTCAGGTTTGTTTATAAATGGCACATGTATTTTGGTCCAATTAACGGTATGTCATATTTTGGTCTTAAATTGGAAAAAGACATTTTTTTAAGCAAAGCCTATTTCTTTTTTACATGCTGCAGAGCAGGAAAACGGATCATGTCTGTGTACAGGGTGTATCTCATGATGACGGTTGAAATTTTTTATAGATGATGTATTCCTGTTGCCGTTGTAACAGCCTATACTAAGTACAGAATAAAATAAATATAAAAATGATGCTCCTAACATTATAACAGTGGTTACGTAACCCTCTATGTCTAATATATAATGATAGGTTATAGAAAACGGCCATTAATCGTGTTTTCATTAAATAAAAACCTCCTACAATGTCATTAGAATACAAATGTAATTTTCGCCACCATTCACGAAGTTAGAATAACTCGATCGGGAAATCGGGCGCCTCAAAACGCTTTAAAACCCGGGTTCAAATCTCGGTCGGATCGGATTGTCTTATTTTTTCTCTTTTTATACTATTCATAGTTCATCAGCAAGTAACTTTTAGTTATAAGTAAATATTATTCCATATAAACATGATGTACTTAATAAAACACAAATCCAAGCTCGGTCACGCAGGTACTTTGTATTGGACAACATAAAATTTGTATTGAAGTCGGTTTTCTGCAATTATACAGCGTAAAATCGTGAATACACTTCATTATCGCCTTTTGTCGCATTTTTATCGTAAGTGTCCTAGCGTTTACAATACACCTTTGTCAACGTTAAAAAGGTTCAATAGATAGGATTCTATGAGTCAAGAGTTGAACAAAGATCAAAGATTCGGATCCGTATGGAATTGGGTCCTTTTTTTATCTCTTTGGGCTATTTGTAACATGAGGAAAGGTTGATTGCAGTGACGCTAGTTGCTGGAAATTCAAAATAAATGAAATATTGTTTGATAAGACTAAAATACTTTCCTTTTTTTCAATTGAAAAATTTTAACATGCACTTAAAAGGATCAGAATTGGTACCATTGTTACTGTAGAAGAAGGTACTGTTTTTGTGACAATCTCCGAGTTGTAATTTGGCGTCGAGCCAGAAGACCTGATAGATAAAACAAGCAACAAATGCTCAGTAAATATTGGAGTTGCGCTTTATTATTAGCATAGTTTGCTTATTAGCTGTAAGCAAGGTAAGCGAAGTAAGCTTAAGTCTGGCGCATATTTTATCAGAATAGATCGATACCACATACATATTTTCACGCCAAATGTCACGATCCTTGTGCCTAGCTTCCTCCACTTTCTTTATTTTCTTCGTACAAACACCCCGATTTTGGAGACTCTTAACATCACTCGGAATGCCAAACGCGATCTCCCCGGATCCATCCACTTTCGCACTTTATATATGTATTGTCAATCTTTCATCCCTTCTACATGGTTGAACCATCGGAGCATGCCCTTTCTCATTTTTACACCGATACTTTCTTTCGATTCCACTCTTCTCTTTGTCTATATTTATAAATTATTCGCGTTATTATATCATCACAAAACTTTTTCATTTAAAGGCAGCCCCGGATAAATGTTCTTGGTTTTTTTTGAAGTTCACAGGGTCACGTTAATCACATTAAAATCGTCGTGAATCTGTACAAAGTTTTTAATTTTGCTTTCATACCAGTTCTGCTAAGTTTACAAATTCAAATCAAACTGGTGTTGTAATCGTGAAACAGCCTGACTATTAGAATGAGATAGGCGTTAAGTATTGCAGACTGGTCATTAATATTAAAAACCAGATGGTACCTTTAGCTTCATGGTCAGTGATGTTTTCATGAACTGGATTTATAAATATGTTCTGGTTCGTCATAAAAACTCTCAATTTGACGTATACTTATACAGTATTATATCCGATGATATCAGGGTCGGCTACCTAATCTAGGGAATTTAACGAGAACGCCATCTTTTCAGAGTGATTGCCAGCTGACCTGAAAAACTCAGAAGGGAAACCAAGCCCAATCCGAGATTATATCGAATTCGCATACACAAATCTGGGTTTTCTCACAATTTTATCCTTCTCAGTAAGAACACTCATAAATGTGCTTAAAATAAAAAAAAACTTATTAGTGCATGGCTGGGTTCGAACTTTGATTGTCGTAATGAAAGTCCAAAGCGCTAACCACTAAAGCACCCAGGGTTGTGATAAATACCCTAATACTTTTAAAAAAAACTTAAATAATTATAAAGAATAAATAAATGTATCAGTTACGTATATTTTTGATTTTTTTCAATTGGAGATTCAAAAAAATAAATTGAATCTATAACAACGAAAATGTAAAAATATAGGTGAATTTATTCCCAACGAAAATGTTTTTTCAATGGTATGGTAATGGTTTTACTAACGGTCTCTGAATGTTTTTTCCTGAACCAGAATAACACACAAATGATTTTCTATATTTTCCCTGGTCGGCAATCATAAGACTCGTATATCAATTTAGTTTTTCTAACAAGGAAATACGTTGGCGGTATTTTTGTTGGGTATTGGGATTTTCTGGGGTCCGAATTAAAAGAATCGTTAGAAAATATCTAATGATGCATTTTTCCTGTTTTGTTTTACCTTTCACAAGATTGATTATATCTTTAGATGTAAGCAGTGATAATTATGAGTAATTTAGGCTGTACTTAAACTTATTTTATAAATATTATAAATGTGAAAGTTTTTATGTCTTTCATTGAACAGTAACAAACAAAAACAAATTAATTAATTTGCTTGTTCCGCGAAAATAATTGTGATTATTGTAAGGTGCTTAAACGTCAAACACTATGACGATTTAATTTTCAAGTACATAACCTATATGAAAAGATTATAAATCAATAAACTTGTGCCTCTATAAAAATATATTATATCTATACTAATATTATAAAGAGGAAACCTTTGTATTTTTGTGTGCTTGTATCGAATAGGCACCAAAACTACTGGACCAATTTCAAAATTTCTTTTACCAGTACTTGAGGAATTCTCCCGAATCCGTATAGACTCTATTTTATCCCGGAAAATAGATAGGACTTTTCGTGGTATTGAAAATTGTGGAGTAAGTCGAAGAAAAAACTGCCGTACTTTAACGATTCTCGCGACCGCGCCGCGGACGGAATTCTAGTGATAAATAAAATAAATATCCCTGGACAAATAACATAAATTGATCTAAATCCAAAGTAAGCAAATTATGTGCTTATATCATGGGTGTTAGACAACGATACTAATACATATAAAAACTTAAATAGATTTAATAAGTACCCAGACATCTATGTACATCACACAAATTCCTGCCCCCGTCAGGAATCGAACCCGAGTCTCGCGGTTGGTCGGTGGCGTTAGGCGTGTACGCCAACCCCTCGACCAACGAGGCCGTCACAATATAGAAATAAACTGTGATAATCACGCTTCGTCATGCTCCCAATGCTTAACTAGGATTTCCGAAAGTGGAACACGTTTATAATGCACATCAAAGTGGTCCTGATCTTGCCTTCCTTAATCCTCTTTACCTGATTTCAGAGGGTCATTATCAGGATTATCTTTTGTATGTTTGGCAGTTATATGGACTTACGCCCGGTTCCTATAATCAACCGCCCGTAATCACTTAATGTAAACATTCGTAGCTAGTAACTTGGTGTTACTTATTGCCCCTTTTATTCTTAACTTTTAAATTCAACTTTTTAAAAAACGATTAGTGCAATAAACTACCGTTCAATTAAAGGGGAACGATTATTTTTAGGGTTCTGTACTCAATGGATAAAAACGGAACCCTAATACTAAAACTCCGCTGTAAGTCTGTTTCTGGCTATCTTTCTCTGACTACCTATATCTTATACTATTGCTAGAAAATTGATATTTTCATAGATGATATTGTATTTCTGTTGCCGCTATAGCAACAAATACAAAAAACAGAATAAAAAAATATATAAAGGGTGCTCCCATACAACCAACGTGATTTTAATACCGTTTTTTTTAGATACTAGTATGGAAGCCTTCGTGCGTATGTCCAACTTGCACTTGGCTGGTTTATTTAGAATAATAACAATATACTACTGCCATTAATAATATTTTTGTGTTTTTAATTTGCCATTTTCATGTGAGATTTTCTGTACATTACAAAAAAATATTAATTTTTTAGGGGAAAAAATCTAAAAGTAGGTAAAAAACCTGCTTTAGGTAGCTAATAAAAAATAAATATCGCTTATATCTTTATATTATGACCCAGTGGAAAATGAAGAAGGATTCTAAGTGGGAATATGTCATTTCAATCTATCTTTAGTCATACTGAGTTTATTGCTCAAACTTTAAATGTATTGTCTTATTTATAAGATCGTAAAAGTTTAGTAATAAAGAATTAAATATATACACATATTTTCGAAAAGGTAGGAAGAAGCACATATCGCTTAGAATTAAAGTGACTTCACTCAAAATTTATGTAATACTCGATTTTACCATTTCACTATAAATATAAACTTACATTGTAATTGTGTACTCAAAAAGGTAACACACAAATTTGGTTAAAACCAATCGCTAGCAAAACACGAAAGAGATAAATCAAGATGTATTCAATACTATAATTTTTTAAGACTTTCATTTATCAAAAATTGCATTTTTTGATTTCGGTCACTTTAATTCTAAGTGTGCGATATGCTTCTACGATTAACTGACAATATTACGTCCCATGATGTGACAGGTGACAATTCTGTCGCCATATTATGAGGCAAAATTCCAATATCAGGTAAAATTATGTTTTTCCGATTAACTGAAAATACAATAATCGAATCCAGGACGTTTTGCGTCGAAATCTGATTATTATCCGTCTAATAATTAGACATTGATGGGACCGTTGAAAAGCAATGGAGAGAAATGGCAATAGATAGAAATTATTGAGCATCTCTGGAAGCATCGATTTTGACGAGACTTTCAATGGCAAATAACAGTCAAAGGAACGGCTTAGGCTTCTTTTGTTTTAGAATTTTATTTTACATGTATATAATAAATAAATTGAATAAAAACGCGGACAAAGTCGTGGGCACAGCTAGTGTACAAATGAAAAAAAATACAAATGTATAAAAGAAAATTAAAAAAAAATAGATTTTTTGAATTTAAAGAGGTATATTTTTTGCAGACGATAAATTTCGACTCAACGCGTGGTGGCATTTCCCTGGTGACGGAGAAAGGAATCCATAGCAGTAGTAGGCTTCTGGTGCAAGCAGCGCGGACGTCAGATGCTGGCGCCTATCAATGTGTTCCCGACAACGCAAAATCTGCAACAGCGAGAGTGCACGTACTAACAGGTATAAGAAATACTGCTCATTGAATGTGAATTCACTTAAACTAAGATTTTTTCATTGTATGTGCTGCCTATAGATACCACGTGTTACTAAATATTTCTTCATTGTAAGTGGTGACTATAGATTCCATGTGTTATTGAATCTTTCTTCATTGTAATAGTCACCTTTAGCTGATACCACATGTCATTGAATCTTTCTTCATTGTAAGTGTTACTTATTTAAGCCATGTGTTAGTGAATATTTTTTCATTATAAGTGTTGCCTTTAGATACCATATGATATTGAATCTTTATAAGGCCAGTGGACACATTTAACCTCCTATCGAATTTACGGGTAGTTTTGTAACAGCCTCTATATGCTAAGGAGGTATTTGTTGATACACATTTGTACTACGTACACACAATAGGAATAAAACTAAGTAATAATGTATCAAACGTTCTCATATTAAAAGCTTGATTAGATGTCTATATGTTTTATAGCTGGCAGGAATACATATAGACAAATAAATGAAATTGAAGTGCTAATGGTGGTGGGCAATGACGTATATAATATTATGTAATTAGAGTCAAGTCAATCGAGACGCAATATAAAAATGCACACCGCCATCTATTTTTAGATTTAGAACTAAGTTTAAATCTATAAAAATAAATGAAATTGGAGTGTTTGTATGTAATATTAAAATAGACGCTTTTTAGTAAATGCATATGTATGTTTACATACAAGGTACTAATACCGACATGAATCGATTTTGATGGGACTTTCACTTGACTTGGAAACTTTGAAATGGGACTTCTGATGGTAAAAGCTTAGATTTTAGAATTATTTTATTATAAATGTGCAAAATAAAACAATTAAGTAAAAACGCGAACGGAATCGCGGGCACAGCTAGTTATACATATATAAGATGGAGTCATAACTTATTGATAAAATATTGTAAGCCTTGACAAAAGATTTTTATAAGAACTCTCTAATGAGTAGAAAGCATATAAAAGCATAATAAAGCCTTGATCTCGTTTATAACATCATAACGAATTCAACAATTGATAGGTTGTATAAATCCTATTTTTAATACGCTTTTATTAGCTTGGGTTGTACGTATGTATGTATGTATGTATGTATGTATGTATGTATGTAT